>PVIJ01005726.1:0-100284 GCA_004024925.1 Scalopus aquaticus | reverse complement strand
TGGGATTAGATGTCCCCTCTCTTCTCTTTACTCCGACTCTTCAGTTTATTTATAAGTCCAAAGCACCCCCAGGGTCGATTGTATTGCGTAGGGTATCCGGTTCTCGTTGAGACAGCTCTCAAAGTTAGGGATATTTTTCTCCAAGAATCGATTTTTTGCAGGAGAGCCTGATCCTAGCGTCTGTTCGCCGCCATGTTTTTTAAGATGTTAATTTTTAATTATGTAATATGTATGTCTTTGTATTTTCATTTCAGTTCTAATATTGGAACTCAAGTCTCTAAAATGTAAACTAAAGAAAATTCTTAGAGTGCTATAACTAACAAAACGTTACTAATGATAATGTGTTATAAAACAAATGATCTGATTCCACCAAATCTACTTTTTTTCTGAATGCTTACAACATTTCGTAATGTTTCAACGTTCACATGTTAAATGGTTATGAGATGTTTGAATGTCTACATTCTAATGCTTGGACAGTTGAGCCACATCTTATTAATCGTGGTTACATTGGTCAGATTAGGAAAGTAAAAAGGAAAACTGATGCTTTGACACTAGTTTGTATACTCTCTTCTGACCAATTAATTAAATGGATATATTTAAGTATATTTGCATCCCAACTGAAAAATATACCATTGGGAACAGTACCATTTCACAAAAGGTAACATTTTATGAAAAGAAAGTAGGCTTGATAGTGATAATTGTTTTGGAATAAATTTAACTCTTCCTTAAAATTTCCCTTTTCTGAATGGTAGATAAAGCATATTAAAAAAAACTGTATTAAAGGTTGTCTGACATTTACATAATTGTTATTTTTGCTGCAGACTTTTCCCTGGTTTTATTGATAAAAGGAGGAACACTCTCTGGAACAGACACTTACCAGTCTTTGGTTAATAAAACCTTTGGCTTTCCGGGGTATCTCCTCCTCTCTATTCTACAGTTTTTGTATCCTTTTATAGGTAAGATAAATATGAAGAAGAATATTGTAAACATTTGCATGGATATACAGTCATTTTTGAATAAAATAGTTTTTTCATTAATCATTAAAGAATACAGGAGTAGAAATATTTTCCAAATTGTTACTTCATTGGCTACTTTTCCCTTCTTTTTTGTTGTTTTTTTTTTTTTGTTGACTTCCTGAATACTTCGCCAAAATAAAATAAGGGCTAATTTTCTTTAGGGTCATGCTGTGCTTCCCTAGTTAGGTGAGAAATAGACTAATCTCAAAGTGAGAGAAACAATAGTTTCCCTAAGACTGAAATACAATTTTTTGAAAACCCAAGGATTTATGGAAGCTATGTACAAGGGCAACATGCTGTTTAGAGATTGTGCCATAATGGTGAAAATGTCACCTAGCACTTCTTAAATAAGTAAATTGTTAACATTCACCTTTGGCCAAATTGACTTCATTTTACAAATCAGTAATACAGAAGCTAATTTTCAAACTACTTATGTCTACACAGAATGCTCAAAATATATTCCCCAAAAATCTTACTTTTTAAAATGAGGGGAGATTTTGAAGCCTTCACAATTTTCTATTATTATTCTTCATTTGAGCAATACATGTGTTCTTGAAAAAGTACTTGGTAACTGAATTTTAATAACAACATAAGTTGCATTTTTAAATCATTCCAAAATTTGCTATTATTTAAAAATGTGTTCTAGAAAGAATCAATTTGTGAAGTACAATCTTTTTGTAATGAAAGATTGATATCCTCCTATGAATATGTTGGCTAGTTATTTTGAAAGTTGTACATATTAGTAATTATAATATGTATTTGAAGATATATATTTGAAAGTTTATGTGTATTCAAGATGAAATACATAATGACTTGTTGGTGACTTTCTTATTTTAACTATGTTTTTAGCTATGATAAGTTACAACATAATAACTGGGGACACTTTGAGTAAAGTTTTCCAAAGAATCCCAGGAGGTGAGTTAATATGTTTATGTACTATTCATAATTAGTATGGTTCATAGTAATTTATAAGTAAAATATTTCCAAGCAGAGGAATTAGATGACTTCAAAATCTTGCAATAACTGTGATCTTAAAGAATTAACCTACTTTTATATATAGTAATATGTAATACGACTAATAGTGAATGTTACAATAATAAATGTTATTATAATACTTAGAATACGTTATCTTTTAAGTATGTTGCAATACATAGAATACGTTATCTTTTAAGTATGTTGCAATACATATCACCAACTTTCTAATGTCACATTTTCTCATGTACTATTTTTACTTTATCATTTTCTAAATATGCAAGCTGATCTTTCCCTCCATTATTTATATCAGGGTATAATTTTAATATAGTAAAATTAACCCTTTTGTAATGTATAATTCTGTGATTTTTGATGAATGCATGTAGTCATAATAGAGAGGAAATTCCATCATTACCCTCCTAAAATTTATCTTTTTCCCCTATGATGAGGACCCTTCCTCATCTCTGGCCCTTGGCAACCACCAGTCTGATTTCTCTCCCAAATTTTGCTTTTCCTAGAATGTCAGATAAATAGCATCATACAGAATGTAATCTTTTGAGTGTGGCTTCTTTGACTTAGCATAGTGGTGGTGAAATTCTCCTTTGTCTTTGGATTTATCAGTAGTTTGCTCTTTTATTTTTTTTAATGCCTGAAGACTATTCCATTGTCTGAATGTACATCTATATATCTATTATAACTTTGGGTTGCTCCCAGCTATGAACATTCTCAAGCAGATCTTTCCAGCATGTGCCACAGCCCTCCTTTCCTTAAACTCTTCCTATCATGGAAATTTGAATAATTTAGAGATAATGAGTCTTTTTGTTTTGAAGATTTTCTTATCCAAGCCATAAAATTCCCATTTCATTGTGACCTAACTGTAGTTGTTATGATTGAGATGGATGTAAACCATCTTTCCTCTTAGTGATTGAATCACTCATTTGCAAAACACATAAAGTAAGATAAAATAAAACCTAGAACTAGAAATTGCACCTATTCCTCATACAGGATTTGACTTGATCATCAAATCACAGACACACTACTTGAGAGATACAGGTTAACTGAACTCTCTGTGTTCCAGACTCTTCATCTCTACATTATGCATCAGAGTATCACCTGCTTCATAGTTATTGTGTGAATCAAAAAAATACTTTTAGCTAAAAACTCACATTCTTAGCTGCTATTATTATCACCCTGAACCGCATGCAACTTCCGTCCCAGCCTTCTGCCTCCAAGTCATGCTTTCTTAAACTGAGACCATATGAGTCTACAGAATGCTAAGGGAAAATGGACAGACTATGTATTATATATGCAATATATAAATTGTGTATGTTTTTATTTTCATAAGTAGATAAGAGGAAATACACATAACCGGTTATCTTTTAATTGTGATCCATGGGTTTTTTGTTTGTTTGATTTTTTTGATATTTTTCAGTTTTTCAAAAGAGCATATGTTAGTTTAAAAGAACTTTTTTATCCCTTTATTTTTTAATTTGAGAAGTAATACATATTTATTAGGAAAATGGAAAACCCAAACAAACAAAATAGAGAAGATAGACATTCTCATAAAGTCTTTCTCTTGGGGCAGTCATGTGGGGACAATAATTTCAACAACATCCTCCTTTCCTTCCTTCCCTTTGAGTCATATTTTTAGTTTTAAGAATTCATGTGAATTCAGATATTCATATGAATAATATAATGCTCTATATCTTGTTCTTTAAAGTGCTTTTCAGTGTATTCGGGACACATTCTCATGCCAAATCAGAGATCTATTCTGTTTACTTTAATAGCAATTCAGTTATCTCTTATACAGCATCTACTGTACAATAGGGTAAATCATAATTAATTTCATTTTCTCTGATGGAAACATTTTGATAATTAAATTTTATTTATTTTAAATTTTATGAGTAATATGAGTATGCACTTTTTGTAAAAATAAAACATCCTAGATGAGGCCAAAATTTGATTTGAAGCCACCTTTCTGATAATTAATTTTATAATAATCAAAAATGACCTTTAAAAAGTAGGTCAAGGCCTCCCCGGTGGCACAGTTGTTGGGTGCTGCACTGTGAAGCTGTCAGCAGCAGCCACTAGTTTGACACCCTGCCAGGAGATTCCCACATGGTGAAGTAGACCTCTCCTGCCTCGCCCGCCCGCAGCCTCTCCTGTTCCCTTCAGCAGTGTTTCCGTCAATCTGCCTGTTCTGCTTCCCACTCTGTCTCTAGTGAACCCTCTCGCTGCCCCACACCTCTGGTCTGTACCCCAGCTTGTATGCATAAATAAATAAATCTTTAAAAAAAAAAGTAGGTCAACTGTAGAGAACACACTTTATTCTTGTCAGTTTCTTTACCATTGCTGAATGTGATGTTTTATAATTTATGCTTTATTTGTATATTTTTAAAGCATAGTATTTTATAAAAATACTGCCAAAGTATTTTTAGAAGTCATCCTTAGAAAAGCTGTATATTTCCCCTGAAATGCACTATCAGTATCTTAAACTGGCAAGTGGGTGATTGCATATGTTTTTTTCAGGTAAGCAAGGACTTGGTTCTTGATATAATTCAGCAAAATGAGAAACATTGGTGTAAAAAGTAGTATATTTAGTTGATTTTGAAGTTTAACAAAAAGTTTACTATTCAATTCTATGATCTAGCAATTCCACTCTGGGTATTTATCCAAAGAAAATGAAAACACTTGTTTGAAGATGTATCTTGTTCATATTAGCATTATTTACAGGAACCAAGATATGAAAACAACCTAAGTGTCCTTCAGTGCATGAATGGATAAAGGAGGTGTGATTATACACACACACACACACACACACACACACACACACACGCGCGCGCGCACACACGCACATGCGCGTGCACACACACGAATACTACTGAGCATAAAAAAGAATGAAATCTTACCATTTGTGACATGTATGTAACTTGAATTATGTAAGCAAAATAAAGCTAAGAGATAAATACCATATGTTTTCACTTATATGTACAATTATAAAACAAACTAACAAAACATAAATGCTGAAAACAATGTGCTGGTTGATAGGTGGGGCATGGGGATAAAAACAGATACAAATATCCCCTTATAAATAAATATCATGGGGATGTAATATACAACATGACAAATGTAGTTAATAGTATTGTAGACTTAAAAGTTGCAAGGGAATAAATCTTAAAAGTTAACTTTGCCTGATGGCAAATGGTAACTGCAGTTACTATGGTGATCTTTTCAACAATCTTTAAATATCAAATCATTAGGTTGTATACCTGAAACCAATGTAATACATCAATTAAACCTCAATACATACAATTTTTTTTCTAGTTTCAGTGTTCAGTTTTCTATGCTTGTTCAGGTATATTTTTGTTAGAAGATCATTTTAGGTGATAGATGTCATCATTAGCTCATTAGTAGAAAATGTTCTTCACACTAATGAAGATACTCACTAATTAGTTTCCTACATGCAGTTCATAGAAGTCTATCTTAGTGTTTTTCTAAACCTTAAAATTTTCCCAGTGAAGGAAATATATTTTCTATGAACATATTAATAAAGCATATGGTTTGAAGGAATAAATAGAAACCAATATACAAATAATTAAATTCAAATTATCTTCACTAAAAATGTGTAAATAATGAAGTTTAGGGTTTTGGTAATTTGAGCTTCCTGTTTTACTGTTGAACTCACAAGTTCATGATGATTGTTTACGTATAACAGAGTTAACCAAATACTCATGATTAATCCTTTTTGGTTGTGTGTGTGTGTGTGTGTGTGAGAGAGAGAGAGAGAGAGAGAGAGAGAGAGAGAGAGAGAGAGAGAGAGAGAGAGAGAGAGAGAAACAGAGAGACAGAGAGAGATTGAGAGAGAGAGGGAGAAACGTATGCTCTCTCCAGTCTCCAGTCTTGGAACTCAAGTCAGTTTGTAAGCCATATAAGAAAAGTACTCTCACTTTTCAGAATAATCTCTTTTTTAAAATAACATTCACTTTACTTCTTCAGATTTTATACTCTGTAGAAATGAATGCATACAGACTTACTAGCATTGATGACATTTCAAAAATAGAATGATGTGATCGATCTTGGAAGAAATTCAATATGAGCTAAAAAGTTTAAACATGGTGTCTCCATTTGAAAAGATATATAGCTCCTGAGGTGAAAACTGATTAGCACATCTTAAAAATATATAAACCCTGCCATGTTTTATCTTTACCCCTTTCTTTTGTGTTTGACATAGAAACCAACACAATAGTCTCTCCTTGAGATCCAGGAGCCTGAGGGCACATCAAGTCCCAGCTGTTTCCAGTGACAGTTTCCCTGTCCAACAAGGTGCTTCTGTCTCCTTTCCTTCAAGGAAGCCATTTCTTTCTCACAAAAGGGAAGAAATACAGTAAATACATTCATATATATACTTTGATTTTGGAAATTTTGTTAAGGTTTACTGTCCAAGTCTCATTAGGATCCAAAGTTAACAAACTCCAAAAATGCCCTGTCTTCATGTAGCTTCATAAATGAAGCTATGAGGTTTGAACAGAGAATGATGTTTTTTGTGTTTGAAAAGGAACTCTGTGGTTTCTAGTTGGTATATATTTTAAGGGAATGAAGGAAAGTAGAAGTAGGGAAACTGAGAAGAAGGCTATTAAAGACATTTGAATGTAAAATATTATAGCACTAATTTAAATGTAGGTTCGTGGTTTAAATTGTTCTGTACATACATTTTTTTTGTGATTTATTCCCATTTTTCTATGGTTTTATGGAATTCATTTGTTCTTAAAACCTTTGTCATTTGTATGTTGTAAGTTAGTTATAATTCAGTGTTTGGTTATTTACTTATGTTACTCCTACCTAAACATTTTATAAATTTATTGTGTTTTAGTTGATCCTGAAAACTTGTTTATTGGTCGCCACTTCATTATTTTACTTTCCACGGTTGCCTTTACTCTGCCTTTATCCTTGTACCGAGATATAGCAAAGCTGGGAAAGGTAATTTTTGTATTTTCAATAGGCTTAGAAATACACTTTGTTACCTACATTACTATTTTGAAACTACTGTCAATATGGCCAAGTTCTTCATCATCATATTCACCTTTAACTTCCTGTATTTTACTTATAACTATACTTGAGTGTAAACTATGATCAAATCTTTAACTTACATAGGCGATTTGTGGTTGGTTAATTGATGAGTGTGAACTAAATATATTATTTCTTTTTCATTTTGGTGTCAAACAGATTATGTTTATAAAATATAAAGTGGCAACAGATTCTTTTATGTTTAGAAAATATAAAGAACCATACTTAAACCAAATCTTATTGAAAAGATATTTTATCATCTTTAATATATACAAGGTCCAACAATTTGAAATTAACTAAGAAGGGAGGATGAATTATTTTATTGGCTTAAAAATTCTGTAAATTGCAGTATCTGTCATGCCTGTTTTTAGCCAATGAGTTTTTATATCAATTTGTTGATTGAGCATTAAATTTGGGCAATATTTATGATTTGTATAGCTAAAGACAAATATGGACTTCTAATGAAACCAGCCAAGTATTTACTCAAATTACCTCATATGCTCATCTGAATAGATAAGCTTTTATCTGTCTGTATTTTATTTCCTAACTCTCAAGGAATGTTTACATTTTACCCAAAATACTGTTGGTGCTATAGCTATCTGATGCCAAGAATTCAGAAAGAAATTTTTTAAAAAGAGTTATGCATATGATATTTTTATATTCTATTTTGAAAAATCCAACAGCTGATTGAATTTTCCTTTTTTCCTTTGATGTGTATCCAGAGTTTTATCTCTCCTCCCAGGCAGAGCTGAGGATGGAGATGATATTGCAGAGACCACTCTACCATCTTTCCCTAAGAGTCATTCAGAAATAAACAGGTTTATCAAAAGGGGCATTTTTGGGAACTATCTAAAATGATTGAACTATTTTCTATTTTACATGTTCAATGTAGGCATAAGTGCTGTCTTAGGGGTGAAAAAGGCATTCATGAAAAGAAAACTACTCATAGTCTATCATATTATTAGTAACTGTTTTTTTTCCCAAAAATATCCTTTAAAAGTGTCATATGGCAGTATCTAGATAAATCTCCCAGTGAGCAGAGCAGAGCAGATAAGAGCCCTGACCTGGAGTCTGGCTGCTTGCCTTTGAGTCCCCCTTACCTGCAGCTTTCTAGCTATGTGACCTTTGGAAGTTACTTAATATTCCTCTTTCTTAGTAGAATGGAGGAATCCGAATAGAACCTTCTTTCTACTTAAAAGCTAACAACCCAGAAAATAAGTTAATGACATTCAAGTGAAATGCAAGCAATTTGATATCTTTCTTATCAGAGAAAAAAGTCCAAAATGTGCTTGTTCATTAAAAAGTTAAGAGTAGAAACAGATTTCATCTAATGAGAGCACAGAGCACATACACATGGGCCAGTTTCTATTTTAGCCATTTAATAATAGCAGAAGAGAGAAAGGAAGAAGCAAAGAAGATTTAGGAGTACAGGCCAAAGGGTAATAACACAAAGGAAAACAACAGAGCTGGAGACTAAAAGACCTGGAGAGCAGCAGAAAAAGCAGCTGCACTCCCCAAAATGGGTGTGAGTGGGTAGGTGTTGGGGAGGGTGTTGTGTTGGAAGTGAGGGGTTAAGAAAGACAGAAGCAGAAGCAATTGTATATCGGGGAAAAAGCACAAATCAGCACCACAGTAGGGCCAGAGAATAAAGAAAACAATTTTTTGGCTTTCATAAACTAAAACCTTCCTTTTTGTTTTCTGCAAGGAATCCACTAAAATCATTTAAAATCATTTTGCAAGATATTCATGCGATACATTTTTAAGGGAAAATGGCTAAGATGAAGATCTGATAGGAATCTCCAGGTCTTAGATTATCAACACCATTACATAAGAATTAACTACCGAAAAATTTATGAAAAAAAAAACATGTAAAAAAGAAAAAGTGAATATTTTTAATAACAATAATCCCTGCTCTAAACTGACAATATCATTATATCTTCTTTTGCAGATCTCTCTTATTTCTACAATTTTAACAAGTCTGATTCTTGGGATTGTAATGACAAGAGCAGTTTCATTGGGTCCATATATGTAAGTCCTGTTACATTATTTAATTTATAGCTTTAATTTATAGCTATCATATAGGTACATGACAGATTATAAATCTGGAAATATAAAGAAATCCTGGGGCCAGACACATCGTTTATCTTTACTATTTGACTAAGTGAGAAAAAATAATATCTTATTAGACACTAATTTTTTCAGTTGAACACTACATGCTTGATGGGATTTAACTGAGTTCTGGTTTTGATGGCCAGCCCTAAGAATAAAGAAGGGGTTTTGAATAATGACAAATAGGAACTAAGCGGAGCCCTCAGGAAGAAGAGTGGTAAAAGACATTTCTATTCTTCCACCCCAGAGATGATTTGTTTTTAACAACATTTCACAGTCTAGGCTGAAATAAGAAAAATAAATGAATTGTGGTGACTTTGAAAACTATTCTTTATTCTCTACTATGATAATATTCTTTAATTATTTTGTATTAAAATATTTGGTCATCAGTGGATTGATGGTGATAGCCGATAGTGGTATTTATCTGTTTTTAGTGTTATTATTTGGCTAAACAAAATATTGACGACTTGACTTTGGTTTCCCCAATTTTAAATATGTGATTTCTCTGTGAAGTTCAAAGTGGGACTACTGCTGATCTGAATGACACAGTTTGTGTGCTTTAATACAATAGATGTACCAGCTAAAGACTGGGTAGTTTATATGTATAGTCCCAAGAGAATGCTGGAATGAGACTAGCTTAAGTTAGCGTTAATCACAAAATTGGATTTCCATGAGCACAATCAGTATTTTTTTAATAAATGATATTATAATGGCATTTCTGTAAGACTTTAAATATTTTCTCTATCTTAAAGAAGACAAAATGAATTAACTTAAGACATAATGTCTGTCACAGTGCAAGGAACATACTCAGTTTTCAATGAATGTTATTTGTAAGGAAACCAAGTAAACAACTATAGTTGATGATACAGTCCCCAAGGAAACTTTTTTCCTATTGATTCATTGTTCTGCAAAATCACTTCCCTTGTGATGGTAAGACATGTTTATGTCAGACTTTTTTCAGTGTACAAGGGAAATACCAAAATTTATGCCTCACATTTATTTGGAAGGAAGTGTGAAATGTATAGTGTAAGTGCATTTGATATGGCATTTTCTTTGAAAGAACAAGCACCTATATCTTAAAGAATTTAAATGATAGGGAAAAGTATACATATCTACAATGTTTATATTAATTTTATCTTCATGTACATTAATCCCAGTTCATTGTAAGATTACTCAGTTTGGGCTGCCAGAACAAAATATTATCTGGGTGGTTTAAACAACAGAAATTTGGTTTCTTATAGTTCTGCAGCTGCCAGTGTGGTTAGGTTCAGGGTTCCCTTTCTGACCTATGTCCTCACTTGGCAGGGAGTGAGAAAGACAGCAAGCTTCCTGGTGTCTCTCTTTATAAGGGCATTAATCCCATCAAGATTGCCCTGCCCTCATGAGCTCATCTAAACATAATAATCTCCCAGAGGCGCCATCTCCAGACACTAGTACATTGGGGGTTAGGGCTTCAACATAGGAGTTTTGTGGGAAGAGGGAAAGATACAATACAGTCCACTGCAATACTGTTTGGAAATGCACCTGCCACTTCAATGTGGCCATTTATTCTTTCATTTTGTTAATACTTGCTGAATGCCTGTTGTTTCTAACTATGGTGCTGTGCCCAAGAGAAAAAGAGCTGAGAGATATAAATCAGCACCTGCTCAAAGTTGTTGACAATATAGTATGGAGAAGACACTATTTTCAAAGTAAAAGAGAAGAAAAATGAAGACAGTACAGTGTGAGAAACGTAAAATAGAAAAAATGGGCAGTGGCAATGCCAAAGAAGGGAGTGCTTAATAGTGTGTCTGAATCAGGGAGAACTTCCTGGAGGAAGAAAAATGTGATCTGGATGTTTTAGAAGATGAACCTTAATTTTTATACACAGATAAGAGGTAAAATGTCTTAGCAGTATGGGAAAGATGAGCATAAAAGCACAGAAGTATGTAGCCAATTCCACTAGCATTGGTTTAGCATCTATTATATAGTATTCAACTCTGGTTTTCAAAAGTTTAATTCACAGCAACAAAATCTAGTAAGTATATTGAGCAGAATACAATAAAGAACATTTTTTTCGTTAAAATTTTTAGTTGGATTAGACAGAATATTGTAATTGAAGCTTTTATTCATAAGCTGCTGCAGGTCTGGACATTTTAGCATCATTAAATGCAATACCTGTTTTTCTTCTGCCAAAATAGTACCTTTAAAACCACTCCCCTGTTCTTCAAGTGCAGCCAGAATACCGAATTGACTAGCCAGAAGACCTAGAGAGCTGAGATTTAGGAGATGTACTGAGCTGTAGGTCTCTCACCTGGAAAGAGAAGCAGTAATAAGCAGAGATCGTTGTGCAGAAGGTACTGGAAAGGGGAACTCCCTGATGGTGCAGGTGATGATGACACTGTAACTCCAATTAGGGTATAAACAGAGGCTGAAGACTAGAACTTGAATCCAGGAAGCAGCTAACTTAATGAGGGTTTCAGGTAGAAGAGAAATAACAACTAGATTTGAACAGAAAGAATTCTTAGTGTTAGAGACTTGGAAGTATGTCAGAATGTCCACAAATGAATGATCGCTGCCTTTTCTGTAGAATTGTGTTTAATTTTACCAGACAGTAACCTAAGTTCTATTCTACCTAACAGATATCAATAACAATCAACTATATTTATCACAAAGTGCCATTAACTAAGTGTGTTTAGGCATGGAAGCTTGATGCAGAAGTTCAGCTCGCAGTCTCTCTTTTTTTCTCTTTCTTAGACCATGGAAATTTATTAATTACATGGCATTTTGAGCCTATATTTACATGATTATTTCTTCCAATTTCCACTTGTCTGTAAGCTCCTTAAAGGCAGACTCTTTGCTAAGTTTTTATTTTGCTCTAGTGCCTACTATAATCCTCAACAGAAAATAAATATCTAATGAATTCTTGATGAAAGAATAAAAAAATGAAGCTTTTATTATGAAATGTGATTCTAGGGAACAAATTGTTTGGTTTTAATAAAATGTCTCATAGATTTGGTAAATGTAATACTGTGAGGCAAATATTGAGAGAAAGCACATAGCTAAAAGTTGAAGGTAAGTAAATCAATCATTAATTGAGCCCCAGGAGAACAATTTAAAGTTGTAACTTTCAAATCTGGCTTCTCATTAGAATTACCCACATAGCTTTAAAAAATTCTGATGCCAGGGCTCCCCCTGCAAAGATTTTGAAGAACCAGTCTAGAAGTCAGAAGGTTGGGCCTCCCTGGTGGCACAGAGGTTAAGCGCTGCGCCTTGGAGCTGTTGGCAGTGGCTGCCCAAGTTCGACACCCAGCCGGGGAGATTTCCACATGGCCTGGCAGACCTCTCCTGCCTCGCCCGCTGCTCCCCTCAGCAGTGTATTCCCATTCATCTGCCTGTTCTGCTCCCCACTCTGTCTCTGATGAACCCTCTCACCACCCCACGTCTCTGACCTGTACCCCAGCTTGTATGCATAAATAAATAAATCTTTAAAAAAAAAGAAGTCAGAAGGTTGTGTTTGATATTTAAAAGTTGGTGATTCTGTGAACAAGAATCTAGTACCTTTTGGTTTAGATGTATTAAAATTATGAATGTGCATTTTAACTAATATATTTCTAATAGTAGACCAGGTATTTTGTATTACTTTATTTTGTATTAATTACTTCTGTGTCATTATTTTTCACAATTTATTTTCTACTTATTTTTTTGGTACTTTGATATACAAAATATTATGTGAGATATTCTTGCACAAGCAAAGAGAAATAAAATCTCTCTGCTCTCAAGGGGCACACAGTGTAGTGGGGAAGATAAGGTCACACAAACAACCATATGTGGGCAGTGTATCCTGATAAAAAATGAAGAGGAAGGAGAGGCCACTTTCAGGTGGCACTAAATGGATTTTTTTTAGCCTATTTATATCTGTTATTTAAAAGATATGCAGGTATCTTTCTAATCTTCCTCTAGTGGTGATATGATATTTTATATGAGCCTTTGAAATTTTTCTAATAACAGGGATTGTTTACTTAACTCTTTCAATATTTAGATGTTAAAGAAGTGTGTTTCTTAATACTGTGCTGCCTTTTATATCTGTTTGAATACTACTGCAAACAACTTCTGTTTGTCCAGATTTACAATTAGGCTAATCAAATCCCATGTGCAGGGCTTGGCATAATAACTAGTCAGATGGGCTTCCTACTGAAATGATGACAGCCATGAATGCTTATAATCCATAAAACATGAGAAATTCAATACTCCATGTGTGTTTTCCCTCATTTTGGGTTCAGATGAATGACCAGAAAAGCTGTACTTTTTCATACAGCTTTTAAAGGATATTTGAAAAAGATCTTTAAATCCACTGTCAGCAAAGAGGAAGGTCTGTAATGGCAACTGGTATTGACCTTGTTACTATGGAAACACCTCTTTAGTGGTTGTGTTTTAAAAATAAAACACACAATTCAATTTCCTTTTCCATAACTCATAGGGCCATAAATTCTACTTTTTGATATGATTTCAAATATCTCACAGTCCAATGACTTTCAGTTCTTTTTGGAAATAATGTTCAGTTTTATTATATTTTCTAACCTTTTGTGCTTTCTAAAAACTGAGGTGGCAAAGCAATTTAATTGCTTTCCAGAAAGTGTGCTAGTATAAAAATGCAATAACAGTTTGCCCACTTAAAAAACAAACAAACTAGGATCAGAAGCATTATCACTATGAAAGCCTTCATTCTGTGACTCATTAGCATTCATTTCTTCAGAATGGAAGTGAGAAGATGCCATACAAATTTACCAGTACATTTTCTTCATATGAAAATTTTAAAGCATTTTAATCAGTAGTGTTATGTTCCAAACATCATTCCCAAAAATGTGGTTACATTTTCAAATGTGCCTTCTCCAAGGATTTCAGTATGTTTATTTCTTTGCTCTTTATTCATTATAACCTTGAAATTTTATGAAATAATACTATACAAGAAGAGGAACTAGAGGGGATTTTGAAAGAATCAGAAAAACATAGCTTTTAAAAAAAGATTTATTTTTATTTATTTATGTGTACAAGACCTGGGGTGTAGGCCAGCGGTGTGGGAGGGTTAGAGGATTCACCAGAGACAGAGTGGGAAGCAAAACAAGCACATCTACTGAAATACACTGCTGAGGGGAGCAGTGGGCTAGACAGGAGAGGTCTGCTGTGCCATGTGAGTTAGCTCCCTGGCTGGGGACCAAACTAGTACTGCAGTGGCTGGCAATAGCTTGATAGTGCTGTGATTTAACCCCTTGTGCCACCAGTGAGGACTCAGTGATTAATTCTGTTGAATACAAGCCGCTATATTTCATGATGGTGTAAAAATTATTGCCCTATTGTGTTGCAAATGACAGTCACTGCAGAACCTTTGTTACAGGGCAACCCCGATATACAGTGGGGTGCCTGACTGTGGGTTCTCAACCGTGCGCTTAAAAAGGACTTATAATAAGTACAATTGCAGGCACTCACAAAAAGGTTAATAAAAGGGTTTATTTACAAAAGGAAGGGAAATAAAAAAATGAATAACTCGCGGACAAAAGAGAAAGTGAAGGAGAGAGATAAATCTCCAAATACGTCCTACCAGATCCGAAGAGCTGGAAACCCCAATGGCACACTGTAGCCTGGCAAGAAGCCAGAGACCCCTAAGGTCAAAAGCCCTCGTTATATAGCCAACATGTCTGCTTAACTTCACCCCTCAGTTTCCGGTAATCCTCTCTTCTGGATGATGATGGAATTCTGGGATTCATAGCCCTAGGGGCCTTGTATCTCTCTGGCTTGAGGTGGGGGTCCATAAACCTTCCTGTGGAGTTTGTTGCAGACGTCCTTTTTCCCCCCCAACACCTTAACTAACTGAAGTGAAAGAGAATTTATTGACTTACCTAATGGTAAAGTTAAAGGTTAGTTCTTTTATTAGACATGTTTGTATTTAGGAAAATTTTTTTAAAGATTTATTTATTTATGCATACAAGCTGGGGTGCAGGCCAGAGGCGTGGGGCGGTGAGAAGGTTCACTACAGACAGAGTGGGGAGCCGAACAGGCACATCGATGGAAATACGCTGCTGAGGGGAGCAGCGGGGTGAGGCAGGAGAGGTCTGCTGTGCCATGTGGGAATCTCCCTGGCTGGGCTTCGCACTCACATCGCCGGTGCTGACAGCTCCACAGTGCAGCACTTAACCACTGCTCCACCAGGGAGGCCCTGTATTTAGGAAATTAGTCAATGAAGTCAAACATAGCTTCTCCCTTTTCATCTCTTGACTTTGCTTCCTGTTTGGCTCTAACTATAAAGGTTTCCCCTTCGTTGTGAAAAGACGGCAGTAGCAGTCCCATCCCCTATCCATTAGTCCAAGTTCATAAAAAGAGAAAAGCTTTCTATTTTATATTACCTTCAACTTCACTTCCAGTAATAGTTCTGATTGACACTAATGCTGATCCATGATGATCCCAAACTCATCATCATGGCCTTTGTTGAGTTACTTGTGTTTAGATTGCATGCCAACCTAACTAAAGCACTTGGACTGCAGTGGAGGGAAGGGTTCTCCCAAAGGAAATTAAAGCAGTGATGCCAGGGGAAGCGGGGGTAAACACTGCATGGTGCAAATTACAGATATCTGCTTGGTGTGACAAGTTAGTTACTGGCAACCTTCAGGAATTTCAAGCAAATGAAATGGGTGGAAGCCAAATGAGAGAGAATTAAGATGCAAAGTTAATGATAGGGAAGTGAATTTGGCAAATTGCCCCCTGACTTCCCTGCATTTTGTTTTTTGAATGACATTAGTAAATGAAAAGAATATAATACAAAAGTATCTTGAGGGAGTAAGAGCTCTAAAAAAATATATTTATTTATTTTTACTATGGAAGATATTGAACATGTTATATTCCAAACCAAAAGGTGAGCTGAAAATATCCTAAGTGATCTGGGAAATTGGAATTTGCAATATATTCATTTGAAAGGCGCTAGGATGCTTCTTCCTCTTGAATAAGAGTAGGGAGAATAAAATATGGATTCTTTCTGAAAACCAGTAAAGGTCATACCCAACATTTTTATTTTTGAATGGTCATACCCAACATTTTTATTTTTTTTCCAAAGGTGAGAGTATTATGTAAGAGTGTGGTAGAAGTAAGGTTCATAACTTCGGTATTTTAGTTGGTTAAATCTGGAATTTTCATTGTAGGATGTGCTGTATGTTAAATTATCTTTATTCATCTTTTGTGTGTTGTGTATTTTGTGTCTTTCGTACCTCATTGTAAATTTTATTCACACTGTATACTCATTAGTCAGCACAGTACCTAACACAGTTAAAATCTGGCAAAGAACTATTTAATAATCAGTTGAATAAATAAATGGATCTCTGTGCCTTCTTGTTTTAGTTGATTCAACTTGATAATTAACTGGTCAAAAGTGAGGAAATGAAACAATCAAATTATCTTGAGAAAATAAAAATTTCACGCAAAAATTTTCACTGTGAAAAAAGTTTCTTAAGACAACTTCCTTGCTAGAAACATTTGCTAACATGTTTAAAATACCATTTGATTCCAGAAGAAGAACCCAACTTCTTTTAAGTTATTAATCAGGATTGGAGAGGAAGCAGGTCTGGGGAAAATACGGTACATTTTTAATATTGTGACATCTTGATTTTGAGTAACCCTTGGGGTGGGTAGAGAGGGAGATCAAGGAGAAGTCACTCAGTTTTGGAAATGCAAGTCAAGGTTAGAGAGAGTCTGATAGAGAGACTGGATTATACAGAGACAGCATATAAAATGAAGGGAGGTGAAACCAAGTAGAACCCCAGTTTTAAAATAATCATCTGGAACTTACATCTGAAATTATGTTTTATTTTACTATAAAATCTCATATTTTATTTCTTTTTTATGGAAAACATTATAGATAAGTAAGACAACACCCATACGTCTAACAAGTTTCCTTTTCACTAAAAAGTGAAATCCTGTCCTTTTCCACCCATTCTCTGCCCTTTCAACCGCAGGTCACAAAGACAGTTAACACTAATTTTATTTATTTTTATAACTTTTTGTTAAGTAACATTGTTTACAACACTGTATATGATTCAGAAATATAAGATTCTACCTCTTCACACCAGTGCATCCATAATCCTTCATGAGTTCACAAAGTAATTGGAGCCAATAATGAAAAAAAAAAGTAGGTGGCAAGATAAGAAACAAAGGTAGTGTGTCCCAAATGGCAAAAGGAAGTATTTGTGATATTTACAGTGCTAAGCTGTGCACACTTATTTCATGATTCATATAAAAAAAACAAAATTATGTTCTGTCCAAAAATGTCAGCATGAAATTTTGTGAGTGATCTATTTGAAGCTATGCAAAACATGTTAAGAGATCCTACTCCTTCCCCTGTCCTTTGTATTTGTTTCTCAAAAGAATATATTCACATATTTTTACAAAAGTAGATATTACAAGTGGCTTTTAATGAAATAGAGCAACCTCCTTCCAAGTCTTTTCCTATTTTAACAGCATCTTTGGCATTTACAACTTTCCTTCTAGCTAGTATGCTTCTAAATGTTATTTCTGGATTCTCACTTTTGTCATATAGTAAATGAGGATTAAGCTCTGTCAAGTTAGCTTTCATCTTCTTCCCTAGCCTAATTTTGCATATCTTGGAAAGTTAAATGCTTATGTTTTTCTTGTGTACTTTCTTTTCCTAGAATCAATATTTGCCTTTGGTTTTGTTTTTAACCATGTTTAGCTGAATGTTCAGTTTAACTATTTTTAAAGACTTATTTCTTAAAGCAGTATTAGGTTGAAAGCAAAGTTGAAAGGGAGGTACAGAGATTTATCCTTATTCCCACACACTCATAACTTCCCCATTGACAACATCCCTCAATCAGAATGGCACACTGGTCACGACTGATGAGCTTAAATTAGTATGTCATAATTACCCAGAGTTCATAGCTAACATTCAAGGTCACTCTTAATATTATACATTCTGTGGACTTGGACAACTGTATGAAGAGAGGTATCTCGTCACTACATTGGCATACAGGGTATGATAATGTCTTCCTCTGTGCTCTGCCTACTCATCCCTCCCCTAGCCTTGGCAACCACTGATCTCATTCCTGCCTTCGACATTTTGCCTTTTACAGAATGAATTAAAGTTGGAATTAATACAGTATGTACCCTTTTCAGACTGACCTCTTTCAGTAAATGTGCACGGCTCTACCTTATGATATAGAATATAGACTTAAGTTTGATGACCTCTTTTATCTTCTTTTTCTGCAGTATCCCCAGTGATTATAACCCTGATTGCCTCATAAATAATGGTTGACAAATATTTGTTGGAAATGGAGTAAGTTAAATAAGGAGTGGGAAAAAGGAAAACTTAGTTGCAGTTTAAAAATTTCTATGGAAATTAAAAATTAAGTTCAGGGCCTCGCTGGTGGCTTGGGGGTTAAGTCTCAGCTCTGTCAACACAACAGCCTGAATTTGAGGCTGGCCAGGGAGATACCCCACATATAGTACAGTAGTCTTCTTCTGTCTCATCTGCTCTCCCCTTAGCAGTGTATTTCAGTGAATCCGCCTGCTCTGCTCCCCACTCTGTCTCTGGTGAATCTCTCACCCCCCCAATACCTCTGGCCTCCACCCCAGTTCTTCTACCCCAAAATAAATAAGATCTTTAAAAAAGAAATAATCTTAATACAAACTGTATATCTCATTTAAAAAATAAATAAAAATTAGATTCGAAACAAGAGAGGTTTTATGTAGAAAATATTGTGTAATTATATAAAGTTGGGAAAGCAGGAAATTGGGCAAGATCTCTTGGAAATATTTTTCTATATTTGCCTCCAATCTTTATCAGTAATAGACCAGTACACTTAAAAGGCAATTCATCTGTCTTTTTTTGGAGATAACTATTACTCTTAAGTTGATTTGAATCATTCCTGTTCATGCTTTTATACTTATGCTCTGCCTTTTAGTATTGAAAACAATGTATGTATTGATCAGTATGTTTGTAAAATGCAATGAATAATCACTGTGGTTAAAAAATTTGCACATCCCTTCCTGTAACCCACTATTTTCTCCTCAGTACTATATTCTAGATATTTTCATTTTGATACAGTTATCACTGGGTTATTTCTTATTGCTTTATAGCATGCAATTTTACAATTACGTCTCATTTTACTTTAGGGTTTATATATCAATTCCATTGCTGTACATTGAGAATGTTTCAAAATTTTGGCTAATATGAACAATGAAGCAGTAAAATTCCATAGTTTCTTGTGCTATCCTAGTCTAGGGAAAACCTAGAAATGTAATTGTCTGCTTACAATTTTTGATAACGTCAACTTTACTAGATACTACGAAATTCTTCTCCAAAGTATTTGGACTTACAGTTCTTTCCATAATAAATGCAGATTTTTCTTTCACAACAATTTGCATTGCTATTATTGAATTAAGTGTAAAATGCTGTTTTTATGGCTTTCACTTAAAATTCTTTAAGTAGTTTGAGTGACTTGTAGCATATTTATTGACCATTTTTATCTCCTTTTCTAGCAATTATCTGTTCTTCATTGCTCATTGGGATATCTTTTCCTTATTGATTTGCAAAAGTGTTTAATACACTAAACAATAACCTTCCTTTGGTTACCTGCATGACAAATTTCATCTCCCAGTTTTTAACTTATCTTAATATTTTTAACTTTGTATGTGTATTATTTTATATCCAGACATTTTATATTTACTTTCCATTGATTTTATCAGGTTTATCAACCTTTACCTTTAAGAATTTTGCCTTTGTGGTTTTTAAAAAACCCTCTCCTCCCTCAGTATCATATTTTCTTCTTTGAACTTAAGTATTAATTTGGAGAGAATTGACATGTACATGATATTAAGTCTTCCCATGTATATGTGTGGTTATGGTATATAACTCTAGTTATTTGTATTTTTCACTAAAATTATGTCATTAATATTATGCATATCTTTTGAAGTATTTAGTGTTTTAAGTTACTGTCTTAGTGTCTTAAGTTACTGCCACTTAAGAAACATTTTAGTTGGTTGCTGTTTGTGTACATTAATACTTGTGACTTTTGTGTATAGAGCTGGAGCTGGTATCCAATAGCTTTGCTATATACTCTTATTAATTCCAATAGCTTTGCAGTAAACCCTCCTGAATTTTCTGCATTAATAACTATATTATGCACAAAGAATCCATCCCTTTCTAATTATACATATTGTAGCACTTCTTACTTTAATGCATTAATTAGGAACTTCAGTAATATATTCTGGAAGTGAACTGTGAACACCTTTATTTGGTTTTGCCATTAATTATAATTTCCTGTTATTCACTTTTAACTGTGTCATTTGCTTTAGGTTTTGGTAGAAAATCTTTATCAGGTGAAGGAAATTATATTAATATTATAATAGTTTGCATAAGCAGGCTTATCAAAATAATACTAAATACAAAATAATAATAATTGTAGGCTCTTCTACATGTTCTGAGGTGATCATAAGCTTTTCTTCTCCATTAAGCTGTTAAGTGATAAATTACATTAATAGACTTTTCTGTTATCACATGAACCTTATTTTGATTGGAGAAACTCTTTTAGTCATGACTTTTTTCTTATACATTCCTTGAAAGTATTTGATAATATTTCATTTTCTATTTCAGCATCTATATTCTCAAGTCATAACAGCATATAATTTCATTTTCTCACCCACATTGGTTACAAGTTTTCAGTAGTCTCATAAAAGGCACCAGTAATTTTCTCTTTTTTTATTTTGTGGAACAATTTGTTTCTGGAACTCAATCTCAGGCTATTTTATAAAAGATTGGAAAGCTATTTTCAATGTCTCTTTTCCTAGATTTGAGCACACATTTTTTCCTATCTATAGCATCATTTTTGCACTTTACATCTTGTAAAACCAGCATCATTAAGATGAATATAGAAAATTCAAAATCATCTCTAGGTAGTCTTTCACACTTCATCTTATCTAGGAATATATTCAAGGAACCATATGGAACAAGCAAAAAATTTAAAATTTGAGTGGATTAAGGAATGTGAATATCAAACCCCTACCTTTCCATTCTTTATATGAATTTAAAAGTCGGACATTGAACTAAAAGGAAAAATGAATATTTTTTTTCTTAGGCAAATATGCCAACAGGGAAAGTGTATCTTTTCAAAAATACTAGAAAGTTAAAATTCTTCAAGTTTCTACAATTGTTAGTTAGAGCTGCCGTTCCTAAATTTTTTTTTTTAGGACTGTGGAAAAATACATATTTTTCCACATTAACACGAGTTTGACAGGTATGCTGCTGTCATGTAGTAAAAGTAGTGGTGGCAGCAGGTGGCAGCAGCTCCCACTCAAAAAATCCACAGGACTTGGAGCAAATCTTTTAACAGCAGGAGGGAGGTCTCCCTGGTAGGATAGCTAGTGCCTTTGTGTGTTTAACTGCGAATTTCAGACATAGAAAAAAATGATAATGTATAAATCCTACTAACTAACCAAACAATTGGGGTTTTGTGTTGAGTTTATGGAGAGAATGAATAGCATATTTATGAAACCTAGGGGTCTACACCTAGTGCCTTCATGCTTCCTAGCCGCCTTCTTCCTCTCTCCCCCCCTTCTATGTTCAAGCTTCTTTTTGAGTTAGTCAAGCCCTTCCATTTCAGGGAAGCTGGCCATACTTTTAGAATTTTTGCTACCTTTCAATAGTTGACAATGGATAATGACAATACTAATACTTACATTGATAATAAAAATGACCACTTATTTTTGAACTCTTACTATATGCAAGGTGCTCTTCTGACATGTCACACATTTTATTTCATTTAATTCATACAATAACTCAATTAGGTACTATTTTTTTTTCTTTCTCATTTGTTAGGTAAAAAAATTATATTCATGTATATATGCATGTATCTGTTTGTGGGTGGTCTTACTATTATTATCCCCATTTTATATCTGTAACAACTGAAGGACAGGAAGATTAAGTCACAACAAATAAGTGGATTAGCCCAGAGGATCAACACAGGCTGTTGACCTTGGACCTGAGCTCTTCACTTTTACTCAGGGATGAGTTAATCGGGGATACCAATCCCTACCAAGACACAGGCTGGCAGATGTTTTCTTCAAGCTATGCAAAGTACATATATTTCCAAAAACAGTTTGAGGATATCCAGGGTGGAAACTTGAAACTACTAGTAGTTCAGTAAGAAAAAGATATTAGATGGTACAGATCGAGGAGGCAAAACTCAACTATACTCACTGTCTGGGGAAGCTTGAAAAGTTATGTCACCACTGAGAGCTTAACTTTCCCATTTTACTAGATGGTGATAATAATATGTAACTGTTACTGTGAAAACTGAGATAGCATAGGATGGTTCCCAAAACCTAGTTAAGTACACCCTTGAGTAGTGTTAGTTCTTGTCCACTTTCCTCTATAAACTATGGTATTGAATTTGAATTTCCCTGGGATAGACTGAACCTGGAAGAAGGATTCAGAGGGGAATAAGGGCAGTATTCATTATGAGGAAAAACACTGCATTATTGATTTTTCTATCTACATTTGAGTACGTAACAAATGTTTGTTGTTAAATTGATGACTAAAAAAAACTCTAAAAGGTAGTGAAAATTTTAAATACATAAAAATGGAATCCTCCCAAGTATTTGACAAAGCTTTCAAAATAATCGGATTTCACAGATAATATTTGCTCTTCCTGGGAAATTTATTTAAAATGAAATATTATTAGTAGGGCCCCCATATTAATTTCCAACTTTAAAACATTCAATTTCTATTGTAGCATGATTTCTTTGTCTGATATGCTTATGCTTGCATTTGTTTAATCATTCAACAAATTAGCTGATTTCTCTTCTAGACCGAAAACAGAAGATGCTTGGGTATTTGCAAAATCCAATGCCATTCAAGCTGTTGGTATTATGTCATTTGGTGAGTGTATGGTTTCAGTGGTTCTTTCTCAATATGGAGTTGTCTTTATAGAGAAAAGTGCTATGATTCATATTTGTGTCTGGAGAGCAGATGTCCTAAGTTTTAGACTGTCTATTAGCAGCTTATGATCTAGTTTGAACCAACATAAAATTAGGCTCAAGTGTTTCTCACTCATCACTAAAATTTGCTTTAATTTGAACAAGTAACTTTCTCAGGCAGCAAACTCATTAAAGTCATCTTATTTCTTAACTTGAAAATCTAGCAGGTGTCATGGACTTATTCAAAACTTTGCACACAAAGTATTATGAATTGGTTAGATATGTTCAGCTACTCCGCTATGTCCCAGATAGGACAGGAAACCATGGGCTGAAAATATGCTGTTGTTTAGATTTCCCTTTTAAATTGGAAAGGCCAATGAGAAGTGGAAAATGGGAGAAAAATTTGATAGATCTGTTTTCTATCAAGAGTGACATGAAGAGACCATATAAGCCTAGTGTAAATGAAATTTCACATTTTGAGAGCTGTTAAAATATATCTAGTAATTTAGTATATTTGAATGTTAGTACATTCTGAAGTATTGACATTCTGAAGTATGACACATCTCTGAATTTTTTAAAATAAAAAGAGAACTATGGTGCTTGCTTTAATTATGGTTTTTTTTTAAATTTTCAATTGTAGCATTCATTTGCCACCATAACTGCTTCTTAATTTATGGTTCTCTGGAAGAACCCACAGTAACTAAGTGGTCCCGCATCATTCATGTGTCCACCTTGGTTTCTGTATTCATCAGTGTTCTCTTTGCTATATGTGGATACTTGACATTTTCTGGCTTCACCCAAGGTAAAATAAAAGATTCAATGTGATCGTATTTTGGTATTCATGTGGAATTGGTGCTCTCACTTCTAGCTTTTGGGGTAATTAAATCCAGAGTTCTATTTCCAAGTATCATCTCTTCTATCCATTCTCTCCTCTTACTGCCTCTGCTGTTTCTGTTTCCTAATTTTCTCCATTTTAACTGCTGAAATTATTTCTGCAGTCCATTCTCTTTCCTTCCATATGTTGGCTTCAAAGCACATGAATTCTGCTTATCTATCTACTACTTCATTACAATGTCACTTTCAAAGACACCAATATTCTCTCACTCTTCAAAGCTAGTAAGCTTGGCTTTGATTCTCATAGGCCTCTCAGAATCACTTAACAGTTCTGGTCTTTCTTTCTTTCCTCCCACAGAGGAAGAGCACTACCATACCATCATTCACTCTGTTATTTTTTTCTTTTTCTGAGAGTGGTTCATCTTTGCTTCCCCTGTCTCTTTTCTGCCCTCTCACCCTTCCATTAACAGGTTCAGGCAAGTTGTCTTTTCTTCTCTCAGCAAATTTTCTGGTATTGTTTTAACTCTAATCCAGACCTACCTTTTCATCTTCAGCCTGTCGTCTGTAGGCTATTTCTTTTTAGCTGTCCCATTTTGACTTTAAATAAAAAATAGCACCTTTCACACCAAACTAGCCCTTTCTCCTCTGCTCACAGCCCCACACAGAACACAGCACTTCTCTTTTCCTCGAGTCCTCCAGACCTGACAACCGAGTGGTCATCTCTTCTCTTTCCTTGACTCTTACATTCACTCATCCATGTCGTGTAGTAATCAGGATATTCCGACAGCCTGTTGAATGCTGTGATTCATGTATTTCATGGCTTTAGCAAGTCTGTTACTTCATTTGACCTTCAATCAACCCAGGAAGGTAAGTGGAATTACTAGTTTTACCTCTTGCTTAAAATACAAAGAAGTGAAGTAGCTTGTTCAAGCTGGCTGGTGGCAAAGTAGGAAGCAGGTCTCCTGACATCCAGTCTGATTTTCTTTCCATTCTCTCTTGCCATCCACCCAGTTTTGAAAAAACAGTGATTAATGCAATGACCATGCCATCAAAAATATATTACACGTGTATCATTTGAATAAAATAACTAAGTGATTTTGAAAGTCTTGATATAAAGTTAAAGTCTTAAAAAGCCAATCAAAACACTGCTATGTATCAGTATTGCTACATTGTTTGCCAAGTCAATGGTTTGTAGTCTCTGGTTTATGCAAAACCTTGGTTTTAATTGCCTTCTCTGTAAGGCATAAAACTTTTTCTTAGTCACACCTTCCTGGTGATTTTTACTTGTGGTAATTGCTCAGATATAATTAAATCTTTGTATAACAAAGCTGACAGGTTGGTTTTGGTGTGGGTTTTTTTTTTTTCCCTAGCTATAATTCCCTAAAATACACTTTAACGAAAGATGGAATAAGCTGACGTCGTTTCTTCAGGCCATTTCACCTTAGGCAAATCTGGTCTTGTTTGTGCAAACTGTGTACTTCTTTTCCTTTTTAGCAGATAAATTCCAACTTGTGACGCAGTAGGACTCTAGATTGTTCTTGACATTGCCAGTGACTTTTAAAAAGATATAGGGCCTGTTTTTTTAGTGGAGTTTGGTAAACAGTAGTTTTATTCCTTTTTTCTCAGCGTGCCTGAAACTTTTCCATCAATCTTGATAACCTTGATGCAGGTCTCTGCCACTACTGCTTTGTGGTCGCCCACAAGCAATACTAGAAATAAATGTACTTTTTTTTTGGGGGGGGGTCATAGCTGGTGGGGAGAGGGGAGAAGAATCACTTAAAGTCAGTTTTGGGGACAAGCTGGTCATTTAGATTTTTAATGAAAAAAAAAAAAGTACCAAAGTGTTTTGTTGTCTTTTTAGACAGTATAGCAATATGTGACTTAGATTTAATTTTTTATTCAGCCTCATTGAAAAGTGTGACTAAAAGTTAATATCTACACATGTTGTATATAGGAAATAAACAGGCCCAAATAATTTTTGTTTTGGCATCGGGACACTTTTCTTGCTCACATGATTTCTGTGCCCTCGTCAGATCCCTAAATTTCTGCATTTGTGCCTGAGAAAATATAGTCTCTAAATAGGAATCAGTTCAAAGTATTATATGGCCCATAATTTAATTTGGAATCAGTTAAATATAATGCTTTTCCTGGGAAATAATCATATTTTCACAGTTTTGAATCTGTTTCTTTACACTTGGCTTCATTGGGTGCCATGAAAGATAATGTGTGTTTGGAATTCCTTGCTGTGACCCTGAGTTGGTGATTAAACACTATAGCATGATATACAGGAAGTTCAGCTCCCGTGTCACACTGGTCTATTCTTCCTTTCAAGATTGTCCTTGATCTAAGAATAGCATTTCAAAAGGAAATTTGTTTATTTTAACAGACTTAAGAAAAGAAATAATGAAGTCACTTACTTACCAGAAACAAAGACCAGAAGCAGGTTAACAAAACCAATGAACAAGAATCTAGGGAGTTGATTCTGGTGTAAGAAGATAATGGATAAAGTATTTTTCAGGAGTTGATACAAATTAAAGGCAAACTTACCAAAACAAACAATGAGAATTAGAGAAAACCTGTTAATGACTGAATTTATCTTCAAGTGAAATGTATACTGGTTTTAATATTAGTCAATAATTATGTAGTTATTAAATGCAAAAGCATATTTAGACTTATAATCCATTAAGTTAAAAATCTTGTGGCTTCACTTATATAATAAATATCCAGTATGTCTTTTATTAGATACTTAACTCAAATATCCAGGGCATATTAAAAAATTCTATTGTATATTATTCTCTAGGGGACTTATTTGAAAATTATTGCAGAAATGATGACCTGGTAACATTTGGAAGGTTTTGTTATGGAGTCACTGTCATTTTGACATACCCAATTGAATGCTTTGTGACCAGAGAGGTAAGAACCATCCTTTCCAACACTTTACCTAGGTGAACTCTCTTGTACATTTAATTTAGGAAGATTTGTACATTCATTTCTATAGACTCCCAAGTGTGTGACAGGTAATATGATTTATAAAATTTTTAGTCAGTGAGTTTAAAGATAAACATGCATTCAAATGTTTCCATGATATTTTTTCAAAAGTTGAATTTGAAAATCATGTTTGGTGGTTTAGTTTATATTAGCCTAAGTATAAATATTTTTACAACTGCATTCCAAAAATGAATGCCAGCCTTTAAAAGAGCCAAACTAAGTTTTTTTTAAAAAAAGAATTCTTAGAAAGAAATGAAATATGAAGATTTAAAACATGTTGACAATTTTTTTTGCTAAGATTTTTTTTAAGTCAACATATATTAAAGGCACCATAGAACAGGTTCTGATCAATTTTGTTATTTTTACAAAACTAAAATATCTCATTTTCCATGAAAAACAAATTTAAATTATGTTTCCTAGATATGTTTCATTTATGTAGTTATAGTTCTAGATCATATGAAATAATATAAAGACTATAAATGCTATATTTAATACATATTTCATTTATAACGTCAACTCCAACATAAATCATATTATATAGCCCTCCTAGATTTGTGGAAGAAGATTACTTGAAAGAGAACCAATTTGTTTTGTGTAAAATGGGATAACATCGCTCGTCAGAAATCCTTTATAGTCTGCTAAAAATCCACTGGGCCAGTTAGCAAAAAAACATGATAGAGCTTCACAGTGGTTCTTTCAGGAATCACACTGAAAAGGGCTTAGTCTAGGATCTGTTCCTAGAGGCTGTTTACACAGTGCCATGTGAATGGGTCTAATGTGTTAAGTGAGGTGCCTGCAGAGCTGAGATATACTTACTAATCAGCAGGCTTCTCCAGGCTGACCACTGCTTGCCTTATGCCAATTCTGGGCATAAGAAACTGCCCAGGGAAATGGAATAAGCAAGTGTCCGAATAATGTATGTCCTTTACAATTAGTACTTGTCCTCACTTATAAAGGCATGACTCAGAGGCCATTTCTCTACTTTGAATATATTGGGAGAAATAAAGTGAACTTAGGTTTACTTTATGAAAAATTTTTTAAATCTAAGAGCCTTTAAAATTTTACTATTATTGGAGTCAGGAAATGGTTATATTTCAGCTTCTGCCCAGTATTTTAGGTTCATATCTGATCTCTCGATCAGCAGTAACAGATGGTGTATTCTTGTGTGGTTTCTGGTAAACTACTTGTGGATGATTTGAGTCACTCCACCTGCATAGCTTATGGCTTTAGTACTTGAAACTTGTGTTTCCTTTCTAGCTACCAAGACAGGAAGGCATGAAATCAGATTATCTGCTGTGATAGCAAATACTAGGAAGAGGAAGCTTGTATAATGTGCTCCCATTGTGCTTCCTTTCTCCTCTCCTTTGTGTAGTCTCTCTCACACACACAGTCACAGCATAAACACAATCATACCTATTCATTGGTAAAGGAGCCAAATGCACATAAGGGTGCCCAAAAACCTGTCTACACAATTACTGCTAATTAATATTTCTCACTAGCCTGCTTCACTAAGTGATTTTTCACTATTATAGTCATGTATTACTGGTGTCTACAAGAGCACATTTTAAATAAGAAAATATTTTTCAAGAAATTACCAGTTATAAAACCAATTATAAATGACTAAAAGTTATACATACATATACATATTAATTATTAGCAGTTACAGCAGTATCTAGTTTTGGGGAGATGTTAGTTATCTAGAAATAAGTTGAACTTACAGCACAACTAGCATCATTGTCCAATATGGGACTGGACCCCAGCATGGGACCTTCTGTTACCATTTTCAACTCTGTCTCCTTGTTCTTTTTCAGAGTCACCACACTATCCAGACTCTCTCCTCTTTGTCCTCTATAGGTGTCTTTCCTTTTCTTACCTCTTGCTCTTCTCACACCTTTCCTTCAATCTGAATTCTGCTCTAAATCCTTTCCATAGGAATCACCTCCTAGGTATTTTCTCTTTGCAAATCATATCACACTATGGGACACATTAAATAGGTAACTGCTATTTGATTTCTTAATCTCAAAATCAGTGCAACGTGGTGATCAATTCTCTATTTTTGTAGAGGAAATAGACTTAAATTGTATCAAATAAGATTTAGTTTATGTAAGGTTAGGAAGGCTAGTTTTCTGTTAGTAAAGGGTATTACACATCAATTATTATTAAAGAAATTGTGTAATGACTTCTGTAGAGGTCATTAAGATCATCTCAGTAATATCTGTAGTTTGTTTTAATGATGACCTTATTGGAGTCAAGGAAGGTTAATACATGTGCATAGAAGTAGTTGAGAAATAAGGTTAATTTCTCAAGGTCTCTCTTATGTTTTAGAAGTATATTTATTCACATGTTAGTATGCCATGTCCTGGATCTGTAATATAACTCACTCCCTGCATAACAGTTAAGGAATATTGTTATTGATATGTATTTGTCTATATGTAAGTACTTTGGAAAAGACAGAATATTCATGGTGGCTTAATATTTGATTAATTGACTTACTGGTAATATTTTATACAATTTTAAGTGCTATCATATGAAGTACTCTCTTAATAAGATCTGCATGTCTCTGAGAAACCCTCTCAAAATAATCTGTTTATTTGACAGGTAATTGCCAATGTGTTTTTTGGTGGGAATCTTTCAGTTGTTTTCCACATTACCATAACAGTAGTTATCATTACTGTAGCCACGCTTGTGTCATTACTGATTGATTGCCTGGGAATAGTTTTAGAACTCAATGTAAGTACATTTCAAGATTTAATCCTTCCATTATAAAAATTCCTTTAAAAATAATAATCACATTTAACATAGATTAATTTTCCATAACAAAATTGAGACTTTCTGAAGCAGCATTTCTTGTATTATGATAAATATTTATAATGATGATAACATGACCTTGTAGGATTATATAATAGTGGTTATCCAGTGGGTGAAATTTTGCCCCTTCTCCCCAAATATGTTGCAATATCTACAGATAAGTTTGGTTGTAATAACTGACTTGAATGTTACCGGCATCTAGTAGGCAGAGGTCAGAGATGCTTATAAGCATCCCACATTTGATACAACAACCCCTAATACAAAGAATTATCCAATTCAAAATGGCAGTGGTGCTGGCATTGAGAAACCCTGGATTTGAGCACTTTTTCATGTCATGTTCTATAATACATAGATATTACTAAAAATAACTACTAAGTAAATCTGGGAATTCCTTTGCCAAGTAAAAGTAGGTCAAGCTATTCATTAACAATGTGTGAACCTGTACCCCTAAAATATATACAGTTTTGTAAACCAGTGTTAACTGAATTGACAAAAAAATGTGAATAGAGTTATAGCTATTCTTCACATTAATTCACTCTGGCTCAAGTTCTTTTTCATTAAGATAGTTTGTTTTTATCTCTAGACATTTCCTTGGTAATCTCTATTGCTGTCCCCCAAATGCAGGCCCTAATCATATCACATCTGAATTAATACTAGCTTTTTGCTTCAACTAGCATATATTTAACTTCTATTCCCAATTTGTCACCATCCTCCTTTAAAATCTCACATTTCTTCTAGAGAAGCATAAATGCCTTTGCCCCTATAATCAGACTCCTTGCCCTCTAGGCAAAGTTCCCATTTTCTTCCTAAAATCTCCCTCAGCTCTTTTTATTTATTTATTTTTTTGACCCGTGAGTAAACCATGTTAATTCTTTCATTTATCCTTTGGCTTATGTTTATGCTTTCTTGCAATTATTATTTTTCTTTCATTTCTGTCCAGAATTATACATGTCTCACAACAGAGATACAATGATAGTAAATCAGAAAGGATCCATACTTTCACAGAGTTTACAATCTTAAAAAAAAAAACATGAAAGTTTAACTGGTGGTAAAAAAGACAAAGGAAGTAGATGGCTTCCCAGTGACATTTTTGAGGAAAGATTGATAGGATTTGATGACAGATTCAATTGGAAGGATATGGAAATAGAAGGATACATAAAGAGTGATTCCTTGATTCTGCTTTGTGGAACTAGGATAATGACATCATTTCGTGAGAAATGAACAGAAGTGGACCTACTACTCCTAATTATTAATCTTCTCCTTTCACAATCCTTATGGAATTTTTACTCAGATCATCCCACTCAGCATTTATTAGTCATGTACCATGGGGAGGGAAAACTTTTACAGGTGAGATCCCAAGTCATCATTTACTCATTCCATTGAGAGTTGAGGGAAAGGTAAAGGTGTAATTGTTAGCATTTCAGTCATTATTTATTCCATATGCCTTTGGATTTGAAGTTTCAGACAAAAGCAGTGGGAGACTCAGGGACTCATTATGGAGGATTTTCTTATAGTAGAGTAAATGGAAAGTAGGCTGCAAGCAGCTTCTCCAAACCTCAGGGAATTGGGAAATTAAAATTTATTCAGTCAACAAAGCAAAACCAAAACAAAATAAAACAAGAAACTTCATAGGAGAGATGGACAAATGTCACCTGCTTCCCAGTTTTGCATAGGCCAAAGGCTAGTCTACCCACTCAAAATCATGTCATGTGCTTACCTTGGTCTTTGTAAATGGATGACTGTTACTTTATGCTCTAACTTAATTTATATGTTATTTCATAGACACAAGTCTATTTCAACTCTCCATAAGCTTACCTTCTCTATCAAATTGTAAGATCTTTGAAGTTAAGAATATATTTGGCCGCTTTCTCCATCCTCCATGATCCTCAGAACACAGTCCTCAAAATACTGTGTGGCGATTGTCCCTTAGGATCACAGTTGTGGAACAGCTTTTACAAATGCTCCTGGATGAAGGAGACATTTATTAGTATAACACCAGAAAATTAAGTTTTACATAAAGTTATTGGCTACAGTAATAGTAATCTTTCAACTTAAGCAGTGGAGAGGAACAACATAATGATTTCCAGTCCTGTGATTTCTTGTCTTGTAAAATATCCCAATTCAGATCACACACACACACACACACAACTTTTTTTTTAAGTATGAGAGAAAATATTTTTTTATCACCTGCCTGACTACTTGCCATATCTTGATAGCCTAACTATTTTTTGTTCCTTTCAAGTTAACCAAGCACACATATATATTTTTCTGGATTTTTTAAAAATAAATTTAATTATTGCTTTCTGTTGTTGATTGCTGATTTCCCTAACACTTGCACAACAAAACTGGAAGCACACATTAACTGTTTTCCAGTATACTTATGTTGAAGGTTTTATTATTTTTTTTTTTTGTGAATGCCTATTATAAAGTCAAGATCTGAGCTGACCATGGAGGCTGTTTTTAAAAATTTAAGACCTGATTCTGGATCCTTAGATTAAAAAAAAAATCTGGTCACATAGACACTTATCAAAAAACAATTAAAGAAGAGTAAAGAACTGTCTATTATGACCTAATGGCCAGCCAATAACACATTTTAGAGCACTCTATGGAAATTTAAAAAATCTGGGATCTTCATTCTCTTTCAAAATACCTAAACATGTGTTTTCCTAGTCAACATGTGTCTTGTGGAATCCCTGATAACTTACTTGGGTCTGTACTCAACTCCCTTTTATGTGGGCATTTATCATGTCTAATAAAGTCATATCAAGCCTTGGTTCTGTCAGTAACTAATGCAGGCTGGGTCATGTAGATCCTAAGTAACTAAAGTATGTTGTGTTCAGCTTCAAAACAACAATATGAACTGACATGTATTGAGTAACTACTCTGTGCCAAGTGTTTTGCATGCATTATCTTCCTTAGTCTATATTAATGTCACAGATGAAGAAATTAAGGCACAGAGTGATTAGTTTGTGCTCACACTAGTTATCAGTAGCAGAATCAAGACTTGAACACAGGATTTCGAACTCTCTAGCTCACACTTTGAATCATGCTAGTCTGAGGTTTCCTAAGTATAAAACTTTAAGTTATGTAAGATAATTACACTCATTTCTGTATCCATTTTTAAGCTAAAAATCTACATAGTAGTTTATCTGTGAGATTAATAATCCCCAGTATATATAGATAGACTTTAGTAATGGGTTAAAATAAATGCCAAGAGATGAGTAAAATGGTACTAAAATTTTTTCATCTGATTTAATAATTTTGGGTTGATAGTTTTTATCCTGGCTAATAATTGTAGTATTTGAGGAGTTCTTTTCTCTTGTGGCTTCTGAATTACTACTAAGCAGAAAAATGATCTTCACAGATGAGATGTAGCGTAGAATCAGATTTTCAGTTTGCAAAGTTATAGAAATACTGTTACTTAGTATAACTAAAATAATATAGGACACATTCTTCAGGGTTATATTAGTTACTTAATTTAAAAATATCTCATTTAGAACCTCCCTTTTATTTCATTGTTTTATGACAGTGGACAATAACATATTTTTCCTAAGCACACACCTTCCCTTTTAAAGCATTTTAGAAGCAAATAAAGTAAATGTAAGACCCATTCTGGGTACTAAGAATACTAAGAATACAGCATCTTGGCACTGAAGTTGCTGTTGGAGGGAAGAGGTGTCTGCTGTAATTGGGCCCCATGGGTTTCTACTTGCAGAAGTACAAAAAGAAAAGATGAAGCAGCTGGGGCCTGTGGCCAGAATAACAGGCCCAACAAGCATGGTGTGCAGCCCACAGTGAAAGAAGAAAGCATGCCAATTACTCAGTGAGAGCCCAGATTAGAGATACAGTCATCAGAGCGAGCAAGCCACAGCCCAGCCTCCTAAAATCTCCTGAGCTAGAGGAGTTTCTTTAGGGATAGGAATATATTTCATGAGTCCAAGTGATTACATAGGAGAAATTTAAAAGATCTGGAGCCACAGTTTAATTTCATTTTCAGCCATCTTGTATCATTTGAAAGTTGTCTATTCAGGTGGGAAATTCAGACACTTTTCCAATCTGTATTGCCAGTAAACATCTGCAACACCTTCTGTTATTTTCTACAATAAACTGCAGAAAGCCCTGGCAGCAATCATGTTATTATCAAAGAATTGGGCTGTCCTGCCTTTATAAAGAAGGCTATGTTTTATTGTTTCTTTAATAAACACATGTGGTATTTATATCCTTTCAAGCAATTTCAAAAATTATTCCAAAGCCAGGGGTGTATTCTCAAGCAAGGCTCTATTAAATAGATGAAATTAGCTGGACTAATTTATAGGAAATAGAGCAGGTGGAACTCTACTATCATTTTACTAATGATTTTATGTGCTTAACAACCTCTAGCAACACTGAGCTTCACATATTAAGAAAGTAACAGCTATCTAGATAAGACACCCAACTGGATTTCTTCCAGTAAAAACATCAGCTGTATAGTTTTCCCACTAATTGTTACTTTCTCAACTCTTAAGAATTATAACATAAACACAACACCCATTGCTTTGCACTGCCCAGCAAGTTAGGTTTGGAAGCATCCCAAAATGCTGACTGATGACAACTTCTTAGCAGCAGCTGGTGGAAGTTTTCATCCTGATAGCATTTTCACACTGTGGTTCCCCATGAACTAGCTTCACATGTCTGTTCCTATAGAGAGAAGATCCTTTCTCTCCACACACATACATGATATATATTTGTATTTCAGTTATTTTTTTTTTGTTTTCAAGTTATTTCAAGGAACCCAAAGGGTAATATTTATTATAAACACAGACTGAGTTCTATAGTAGTTTCCATAACTTAAAAAATACTGTTAGTTTCGGCAGCAGACCTCTCCGGTCTTGCCCACTGCTTCTCTTAGCAGTGTAGCTCAATAAATCTGCCTGTTCTGTTCTCCACCCTGTCTCTGGTGAATTCTTTCACCCTTGCCCCTCCAGCCTACATGGATTCTACCCCACAACTTCACCCTCTCTGTGCCTCTGTTTCCTTTTCTGAAAAACAAACAAAAACCACATTGTTAGTTTCAGGTGTCACCACAAAGTCTAAGGAATCCATAATTCATTTAATTCCAATCGTATGAAAATTAATCCTTTATACACTGGATACCTTTGTAGGTAATCACTTGTATTCAGGTGCTATGAATGGAAAATTACATTTCTATACATTTTAAATTTGAATACATTAAATTAGAATTGGTACCCTTTAGTATTTTCTCGTCTTGTCTCTTACTGTGTAGTTTCCATGAAGTGTGCTTCCTCCTGTTCTCGAGATTTATAGATGCTGCCTAACTAGTCTGATTTCATGTATGACTCTTAATTCCCATTTCTCTGGGCTTTGACTGTTTTTTTTTTTTTTTGTATGTGTTTGAAAAATAATATTGTGTTTTTGGAATCAATTATAATATTTCTAGTATGAGGATGGTACTCATAAAACACAACACTTTTATTAAATAGTGATACTGAGACAGTATTCCTTTTAAGCCTATTTTAAAATATAATTTACATGATTTAACTTTAAATTAGTTTTCTCTTATTTTCCCCGGGGAAACTTTCAAACCATGAGATAGGTGCATTGGGTTTTATTATACTATTTATTCTATTTTTTCTATATAGTTAAACATTTCCATAACAGTAACTTTTCAAATGTAGCAAAATATAGTTAATAGAAAACCATTAATTTTAGAACATACCATATTTGTTTCTGAGCATACATTTTAAAAAACTTGTGTTTCATGGTTTAAAAGACTATCATTTGTCATAGAATTATATTTAATATATTTTATTAATAATGCTATATTTAGTTGACATATAATTAGCATTTAATATGATTAGAAAAATATATATTACCAAATATATTAAATGGTAGCATTATTTTATTTGGAAAGTTTCTAGTGCAAATTTGCTCTATTAAAGGGAAAATTCTCTTTTTCTTTGAAGTCAGTAGCCCTTGGTATTTTTACAATAGACTACACAACTCCCCATAATTTTCAATCTGACATCCCCCCTCAGGTTGGACTTATCCATAGGCAAATGTGGGGTAGGGTGAATGAGTCATAGTCATTTAGTTCTGCTGTCAATTTTCTAGGGTAATTAATGTGTTTAGTTTTGCTTGAAAGAGAATTTAGAAATGCTATTTCATGTTCTGTGCCCTTAGGGTTATACTTCTTTCTCTTACAGACACTTGCTTTCTTGCATGTGCAAGTAAAGAGAAAAGTCAGTAGGCCTTAGTGCTTCTCAAATGTCCCCACATATACATAAATGACAAATAGACCTTTAAAATTTGAGCAGCATACTAGGTATACAGTAATTTGAGATGAAGAATTTAAAGAAGTAAGCTGTAACTGAAAATATGGGAAAGTCAAAAGAGTTGCCAGAAGTTGGTCTTACCATCTGCTTTATTTTCTATATTATTTTCTGATCATTTTTCCTTAAGGCAGTAATATCTTTTACTCTTCTCATTTGTAAATACACAATCAGAAAAGGAAAATCTTTCTTGGAATTATTTTTCTTTTTTTGACTCAACTGAACTTACCAAGTGTTTAAGTTTTAATAATGACCAATGTATTTTGTCAGTGTCTGTAAAAAAAAAACTGTCCCAGGAATGCTCTTATCTTATTTTCTTGTTTTCAATATGCAGGGTGTGCTCTGTGCAGCTCCCTTAATCTTTATCATTCCATCAGCATGTTATCTGAAACTGTCTGAAGAACCAAAGACACACTCAGATAAGATTATGTCCTGTGTCTTGCTCTCCATTGGTGCTGTGGTCATGCTTGCTGGGTTCATTATGGCCATCACAAATCCTCAAGACTGCACCCACGGGGAGGAAATGTTCTATTGCTTTTCTGACAATATCTCCTTCACAAACGTCTCAGTTTCTCGCTTTCAACTGACAACACAACTTCCGATTTTAAACATCAGTCTTTTTCAATGAAAAGACTGCTTTTTAAAAAATGTATGTTTTCATAATTTCCAAACCATGTAATAATGTTCACATATACTAATGTTCACATCTGTTTTAGACTCTATATTATGAAGCTGTTATTTTGGTATTTATCAAGATTTGGTTTTCTTTGCTCTTTAGTCCAATATAAAAATAAAAAGGAAAATAAAATTTTATGTATTTTATGTTAAGCTGGGACAAAATAAATGTTTTGTTTTAATAACTGAGTGACACTAATCTTAATTGCCGAAGGAAAAATGAAACCTTTGACTTTTGATGCCATCTTCTGAAAGTATTGTTTCTTTATTGAATATGTGAGGTAACATATTGGATTCAAAATAAGTAAATGATTGTAGGTTGCAATGTTGTGTATGTGTTCTTTATAAGGAAACCTCCCTCCTCCCCTCCCCTCCCCCACACAAAATTTGTGTCCTTTAATCTATAGAATCAAAGGGTTGGGAAACTCAAAACTAATTATTGCTGGAAAGGAAAGTGAAGCTCTCCATTATAATTATAGCAGACCTTGTTTGAACGGAAGTGAATCCCTGGAGAAATAAGTCCTTCCCGTGTTTTAAAGCATGAATAATAGACTGGATATTCTGAGCAAGGTGTGTGAGGAATCAAAATTTTTGATCCTATGGGAATACAATGGTAATCCATTACATAAATTATAAAACAGGAGCAGGGAAAAAACCCACAAGTTGTACTGAGGCATGAGCCCAAGAGATCAGTCATACATCAACTTAGAACCAACCTTTGAATCTGAAATGCTGATCGGGGTCCTTGGAGAAATTCCTGGAAGTTCTTGTTGACTAGATTCTCCAGAAGCAGACACTACGATGAGTTTTTATTATGATTCATAATTAACGAGAGAGAGAGAAGGAAAGCAGGATTGGATGGGGAGATGGAACACCAGTGCAGCTAACAAAGCCTCAGTCATATCCACAGGGAGTCTGGAGCATATGTGGTCTTTAAGAGTTGGCCTTGTGCAGGTGAAATCACTGAGTTTTAATATCGCTCCCATCATGAGTCATCAAAGGTGGGATTCCACTGAAGGAGCTGGCCTTGGGGTAGGCAGCTTTCTGCAACTGAGCAAACCATAAAGAAACTGAAGGCTAGAGGCTCTCTGCTGGTCACTGGGGCACCACTTGTTTCCTTTAAGGGGAACTGGGAACAGCTGTGTCCATTATAGCTGCCTTTAGTTCATTAGGACTTTTTTATTTCTCTTAATGAGGATTTCCTGTCTTCTTATTTATAACATTCTTTTAAAAGTAACAGAAAAATATTTGGGGCCATCTGTTGGCTCTTTTATATCAAGTGTCTCCCAAGACTTTATTTCTTACCTTTTTCATTTGTATTTTAATCAAGTCAACAATCCCTAGTACTAAATAATTGCTGTAAAATAGCATGTGTCACAAGCAGAATTAATGCACATATATTGTTTCTGTACAAATCGCAGGCAAAAAAAAAATCACAGGAAGTGTATACAGGATCATTTAATAGTCCTTTGAATAAAGAAGTGGAGAGAGCTGAGTTGACATGTGACTCATGGTAAGAAAGGCCCACTAGAAGCAAAGGTAGGTGTACCTTAGCAGGCTGAGACTTTGAGTGGTGACATTTGTTTCAATAAAACATTGTTCATGCCATTAAATTCAGCTGAGTTCTATTGATTGTATAACATTTTTGTATTTAATATGTAAATTGTTTTTCATAGAAGCATAAGGGTAAATGGTTTGTGCCTATTTTTAGATTGGTATGTATTTGGGTAGAACAATAATAAAAATACTTTCATTCCATACTAAGGAAATGTAAGAAATTTTTGCAGCACTCTATCCTTACATTACTCAAGATTGAGAAACACTGACCTACACAGTTATTAGATAAAGTCTTGAGAGATGAGATTTCCAAGAGTATACCAAGAGAAGTACGTCAAGGATAACATAATTTAGCTCTTAGCCATCTATTATCGTGTACTTTTGGTATTGTTTCTGATATGCTAACCTTGACTCTTCAAAGTAGATAAAAAGCTCCTGCTAGGAACTGTGTCACATTAATGCCTAATAAATATTTGTTCTCCTTCCCCCCAACCCCACCACCCCCCAATCAACTGTATCACAAGATTGACTTTGACCCCATTACCAGCTGCATGTACTACCAACATCTTTCAAATTATATTAGAATAAACTTTAGGAACTCACATCCATTTTGCAAGAATACTTATCTGTTTCATTATTTTGCCACCAGGCAGAATTTCAAGATTCCCCCATTTATCTTCTGCCTCAGTGTAATAAGAGATTTCCATGGAAACACATACCCTTCCTGCTACTTCTTGCCTCTAACAAAGCAACTTGAAAGATTTAAACTAATTTATAAGTTGTCACTATATTTAAATTTACAAAGTGCTCCTTCAGTTTTAAAAGGAGGGGAGGGGTTAGTATCTTTACATACTAACTCAGACATGTAGTAATACATATCCTTTAAGGATATAGATTAGCGGGTACCTGTACAATTTATGAATTGAGTCCTTGTCTCTTCATTTATAATAGAAACTTAATCTGAAACTTAATTTGAACCATCTTCAAATATCAGAACACTAGACTGCCTTGTTTCTCACTGTTTCCAATAATGTCAGCAATGAGAATTGCCTCTTTTCACTAAAAGTACTCTGAAATCCAGGTTATACAATAAAAATCCCTACTAGTGTTCTCCGAAGTCATACTACATATAATTATTTAATTAAAGATTAATTTATTGGACAGAAGCAGGCCTTCACTCTCCTCAGGAAAACAATACTGACCTGTTTTTAAGTAGGGTTGTTCTCTGATTGTCCGGTAATCCCAAGAATGGCTCAAGCATGGACCAGCCAGTGGCCATGAAGTATAGGATACGCATAAATACTTTAGAGACTGTGACAGAAGTAATAGTTACCCCAATAAGATAAGCTCCTTTAAGGTTTTGTGATTATTTTTAAAAGTGTTTAAAGAATTTGCTAGGGTATCAGAGCATGCAGAGTAGACTAGAGGCACCATGAACTAGAGATCACATAGGGAGAAAGAAAATTGTATAGTTACTGTCTACCACAGTGGTTCTCAAACTTCAAGTGTTAAAATCACCTGGAGGGCTTGTTAAGTGATTTCTGGGCTTCACATCCAAAAGGGCTGTTTGGTATTTTGTGGTGCGAACTAAGAATTTGCATTTCTGAAAATTCCCCAGATGCTGCTGCTGCTGTTGATACAAAGATCACATTTGAATGTGAAGGTTGAATATAAGAAAAATGCTTGGTGGGCCCATCTGTTCAGAGACTGGGGAAAATTATAAGGAGGATGTAGAAATTCCATTTGGAGGTCAGAAATGAAAGAGCCCAGAGACACAGGAGGAAGAGCTATTGGCACATGTTAAATGTAGTTATCTTTTTTTTCCCTTTGAAAACTCACAGAAGTTTACAGAAGGGAAGGAGAAACTATGACAGTAAGATTAGTGAAGAGTAATGACAAGAGAGGGGAAGAGAGTTAACAACAAAGAAGAAAACAGAGATTATGGTCTAGCATCCAAGCAGCTGCAGTGCCTCGGGGAAAGACTGGTGTGGAGCCTGCTGACTTTCAGGGCCAATATCCTATTTAGAGAAGGACGAAAATGCACAGGTTCCTCAATAACACCAAGTTTTCCCAGTAATGTCTTAACTTGGAAAATTACATTAAAACTGGGTTATGCTCATATCATCATCATGCAGATAAGAATTCATGTAGCTAACTTTTATATGACACTTTAATAATCATTCCATGAATGTTTGCTTTTTAAAAACATTTATTTTAATATTTTATATTTTTTATGCATATAAGCTAGGGTGCAGGCCAGAGGTGTGGGGGCAGTGAGAAGGTTCACCAGAGACAGAGTGAGGAGTAGAACAGGCAGATAGATGGAAATACACTTTTGAGGGGAGCAGCAGGCGAGGCAGGACAGGTCTGCCGCGCCATGTGGGAATCTCCCCAGCCTGGCATCGAACTCCCGCCGCAGCTGCCTTTAGCTCCACAGCGATGTGCTTTAACCCGCTGCGCCACGGGGAGGCCCCACGGACGTTTGCTTGACAGCAAAGATTATGAATACATTTTGCTGTGTAAGTTTTATTAGTCATTTATAGCAATATGCTAAATTCCCCATTTAACAGGGGAGGAAAACAGATTTTGTCCTTTGTTCTGATCTCCCATCTGATGCAGGTCCTTACCAGCTCACTCTCAGACAAGTGCCACAGCATTTTTTTTTTTTAAAGATTTATTTTTTATTTATACATACAATCTAGGGTACAGGCCAGAGGCGTGGGGCGGCGAGAGGGTTCACCAGAGACAGAACAGGTAGCAGAACAGGCAGATCAGAAATACACTGCTGAGGGTAGCAGCGGGCAAGGCAGGAGAGGTCTGCCTCGCCATGTGGGATTCTCCCCTGCCGGGGCGTCGAACTCGCGTCGCAGCTGCCGACAGCTCCACAGCGCAGCGCTACCGGGGAGGCCCTGCCACAGCATTTTACCTGGCGGCCCTTCTGACTTAAGGTTCACAACCTCTTAATATGATTTGTGTGTGGATCCAAGAGTCATCTTAAATTGATGCTTTGATAGCACCACTGGCTTGTTTGTAAGTTTTCCATGAAACTCTTGTGCTTTTATAGGACAAAGTACAAAGTCCTTTGCCTGTATTCAATGCTGTCATCATATTGCCTTGACTTGTCATCTGTCCTTAACTCCCATGACTACTGGAAGGAACCCTTTATTGTAACATATAAAACAAATGTTCTGTGTGCCTTTGCTTCTTAATTCTTACATTCTCTCATCTGAATGTCTGAAAACCTCTTCAAAATTCTTTCAATCCTTCAGTCTTCTCCCTTTGCTATGCCTGACAACCCAAAGTGCAAGTTAGCTCTTCCTCCTTCAGAATTTTATAATTCCTAGAGTAATGTTCTCTGAAGAACCCTCATCTGACCAACTAGACTAAAAGTTCCCTGTGGATGGTGTTTAAAATGCCTCTTTTTATTTTTCATAGTCCATGCCCATGGTGCCTTGAATGTAATAAACACAGAAATACTAAATGTGAGATTGATGGCACGAAAGGGAAGCTGGCTAATTATAGTAATAGACATGCACATTATTTTATTGGGTTTTCCCCATATACTAATTGTCATTCAGTAAAGTAGTATTTTAATATGATACAGTCATTCATCCACAACTTAAATTAGTAAGTTGAGTTACTTGTGTTTTTTGATTATACTTAGAGTCTTCAGAGAAGTTATTTGGAATGTTCTTAAAAGGGCTTTTCAAGAAAATACTAGTTAATACCTCTTACTAGTTTTGACTGCTAAATAAACATTTACTTGTATCTTTCTTATTTCTAAGCTCCTTGAGACCGAAGACTATGTCACATTTAATTTTATTTTTGCCAGTCTGTGTTCACATATCTTCCTCATTCAAGATGTTTGATAAACACTTAATGACTTGACTTCATATAATTTAAATGTATTTAGCTTTTATATAAACTTATAACTTGCCAGGAAAACTTATGTTAACTCCTTTATTTGATACTATTTCTAAAGAACAAAGAATAAGAAGCTTAAACAGAAATGTGTTTATGGTTTAGGTACAATCATCACCTTGCTAAATCTCAGCAGACAGCTCAGTAATTTGATATAGCACTGAAAAGAAGAGGTGCTTTAGGAACACCCAGACAACAATTTGAGAAAAATACCTCTGGCAACACATCAGTCTACAGTTTAAAATTTGAAAGACTTATTTCCAAGGTATAGTGGCAGATCTGTATTTATTATTTTTTAATGTTGGCTTGCCAGAGGACAGCAAAATCAGTTCTAGAAAAACAAATTCAGTTCAGACTTCTTACAGTTAGGTCCCATCGCAAAACAACATGATGCTTTAATTCTTTAGTTTCTGAGAGAGAAAATAGAAAAGCTGAGAAAAGGGGAAAAAATATTTTATTCCTAGTAGCAGCCTTCGAGTGACTTCTGACTTTTCTTACATAATTTTGCATTCTTGTAAAGTCTTAAAAAGAATTCTCCAAGTTCTACCTTTTAACTATTGTTCCCCCATGTGCAAGAAGTAGACAAACTAGAAGTTGAGTAATATGACCTTGATTTATTTTAGTGCTCTAAGCCTCAGAGTATATCAAAATGAATTTTGGAGTTTTTTTTTTAAGCTATAAGAATAGACAATGGAAGAAAATTAACTTTGAGCACCTAGAGAAATAAAACTTAGAAAACCTTAAAGCTTTGTAGAATGGACTATTTGATTCACAAACACAGTGAAAGAAGGCTCCTATTCTGAAGGACAACCTAACCTTTCAAGGTAGACATTTTGTGGAACAGAGTAAGGAATTTTAAAATGTTAAGTTCAGGTGGAAAATTTCCTAGGAATAAATAATTTCATATGTGTAATCTAAATGCCAGCTGAGGATCACTTACCCCATGTGATCTGGTTAAACTTGATCTTAAACCCTATTCCACAATCAGAAGCCCACATCATAATTTTCCTGGCTTTCTTTTCCTATGCCACTGTAAACTAGTATTCTTTTGCTCTATAGCTATAAAATTCCACAATATGTCAGATGCAAAATACAATCCCTTCATCAGTTCCCACAAAAATCCACTCACATCATTCATTGTGTAATTTTTTATTGTTATTATGTGTGGGAGATTAAGGAAGAATATAAGGAAGAGACATGTCCTTGAGTGTTACCTTCTACCAACCTTTGGCTTTCTCTATGCAGTCTCCTGCTCTGTTTCTTCCATTTTCCATTTCCTTCTACAGATTAACAAGCAAATGTTTCTCTCTGACTTCCTCAGTGAGGTCCAGCATGTCCAGACCTCTAGTAGACCTCTCTCCCTCTTTGTATTTTTCGAGCACAAGTGTCATTTTTCTAAGAATTCAGATGGAAGTGGCAATCCATCCACATTTTTCCATTTCCTTATATATAGGTGCCCTGTCAATTACATATCTGATTACGTTACTCTCCATGAAATGAGAAACTCAGACTCCTGTCTTGCAAAAAAACAAAACTTGGGCTCATTGCTTTAAACAGGAACTGTTCCTTTCACATGGGCAAAAGAAGGTTCACCAGCTTCTACTGTAGTCTCTGTAGGTTATTTTCAGCCATTGTGATTTTTTTACCTCAACATCTGCTCTGTACTCCAAACAACAGTATGTATCTTCTTAATTCCTTTGCACTCTACATAAGTCTGACTTTCCAGAATGAGATTATAGCAAGTCCAGCTGTAGATTTGGATCTGAAAGTCTCTACTCATTTTCTCAAATGTCATCTATGAAATAATACTGTGGTATCTGTTGATTGCTCTTCAGTATTTAAAATAGAGACATCTCTTAACACCGGAGCATAAATTAGAGGATCCAGATTAGCAAGTAGGAAATACAATTCTAATCAGACCAGATGGCAGAGCTCTAGTTTACAGGCAACTTGGACTCATTCTGACTCAGAGCATTTACAAAAGATCGAGGCTGGAGCCCTTACTTGTATCTCCTCTGCACCTACGAATTACCAATTATCATCATTGATGTGAACCCTGATTTTTCTGGCAACTTTCTCAGATCTGTTTCATTTGGTATGTGTTATGTTGTTTTATCTGCTCTGTAGAAAATAGCTGGGTTCTCTGATGAAATAAAATATAATGCTATTATGGAAGTCCTTAATTATTTCTGCATGTCTTTTTAAGTTTTCTAAATGGATATTTAACAAAGTTAGTGGCCATACATTCCCTTTCAGTACTCAGACCACCTTACACAAAGTTAAGTATTCAAAACATGTATGCATTCAATCATGGCAGCTGGTTTTGTAGGGAGGTGCAGAAAGGGGAGGAAGGACAACCTGGTACTAATAAAACAGATAAGGAGCAGCCTCAAAAAGCACAAGATTTCTAGTGTTAGGTCCCATGGAAGGGTGGGAGTTCACAAGGAGTTAGAAAGGACCCTTCAACAACTAAACTCTTCTTACCTACCCCCAGTCCATGCAGAACCTATTGCTGACACTGCTGACCAGCACAGAAGGGCAAATCTTTCTCTTCCTTCTTGCCATCATTCTTGATTTTCTCCTTAACGAAAGATATTTAACAAGGCACACTAAATAAACTGTTTCATAACTGTGGCAAATGGATGCATAGCTGTTTTGTTTTTTTTTTTAATGACCCCCTTATACAGAAACTCCCTAAAGGCAGAACAGATCCAATCACAATCACAGACAAAATGAAGACAAATACATCCTACCCATGACTGACTTCACAGCAGCTGGATGAATAGCAACTACTGGTGATTAAGAGCTATCCTGTGCTTCTGCAATCTATTTCCAAAACACATGGTCTGTAGGCCAGCAGTACTGGAAACTCCTAGGGGCTCCTTAGAAATGCAGATTCTCTGACCTCACTCCAACTTATTAACCCGAATCTTTTTAACAAAAGCCCCAGGTTGCTCATGTTCATGTCTGAAAAGCACTAGTGTACAGGGGCCTTGTCCTTTGGGAGGGGTTATCAGAATCAGCTTAACTTATTTAAATAAGAAGTAACCTTTTGGAAAGTCTGTTATGTCCCCAGTAGGGCTTCTGTTACTGATGAGTATGAGTGTTAACTTTCTGGGAGTTTGGGAAGGAAAACAAATGATAAATCTTTGATTTATGAATATTACACTTACACCCATTTATCTCTGTTCTGCTGTTTGAGAAAAATCATGCAATCAAATATATTTTCTTCTAACATTTCTAAAATTGAAACACTAAGCCATAACACATAACAGAACCAAATGAAACCAGTCCTGACAGTTTCAAACCAATTCTGACTGATGAAACAGTTCAAACTGGTTTTGACCCCATCAAAATGGTCCAACTGTTTCTGATTATATCAAACCAGTTCAACAAAATTTTGTAAAATTCCTGTAGTACTAAAGTTGAATTGAAATTATCTGTGTGAATTCTGAATTTTTTTATATTAAGAATATTAAAAACCTATTTTCTAGTTTTGTCCCTTGCAAAGACCTGGAAGTAAGGCCCAGTGCATATACACTGAACTCAGCAATGCCAACTCTGTGGTCTCCAATACCTTTCTCACTAAAAGGAAACAGGTCTATTTGGAGAAACAACTATTGCAGGAGTGTAACAAAAAGGTGCAAGGTAAGAATGAAACACCTTTTCATGACATAAAACAAAGAAGCAGACCATTGAAAGGATTTGGAAGTCAACTTGAAGAAGTTGGTTTCCATTAATGAGAGATGAGACAATATGAACATCAATGGGGATATTAGTAGTGCTTTAAGACAAATCTTGTATGCATTTTTTTAAAAAGTCAACTCATTTATCATCTTTGCAGGGATTGATGGAACCAACACACCATATGAAAACTAATAAGGGAGAAAAACAAGCATTTTTGTAGCCTTTCCTTTACAAGTTGTATTACTGAGTGACCAAAGAATTGATGAAGTTTCTTTTTATTAAAGTATTCTAAATAATACACGAAGAGAGTGAAAAATTAAATATCACCATTCTGTGACCACTAATGAATGAACAGATATAAGATCATCAATAGCTGCTAATATCACTAAAAGCAAACCTGCTATTACATGCCATCAATGGAAAATTGCAACCCTACCATCAAGTAGTCTAACAACAACAATCTAACTGAATTATTAAGCCTTAATGTAACTTCCAAACTGTAGAAAAGAGAACAGACAAACATGTTAAATGACACCATTAGATGTAATTGATGAAATTCAGACTACCAAAAACTCTACAAAGCTAATAACTGGCTTTGTTCAACAAATACATCGAAGATGAAAATAAAAGGGAATGGAGGCAGGGAGGAGAAAAGGGAGGAGGAAGGGTGAGAGAGAGAACCCATAGATTAAAAGAGACTTAAGAGATATGTTGACAATCCGATTAAAGCAAAAAAAGTTGAGGCAAAGGTAAGGCCATCAGAAACTTAAATACTCATTGACTATTTGATGACATTAAAATATTGCTTAATTTTTCAATGTGTGAAATAAGTAATGAGTTTCTACTTTGTGACACTGTCTCCCCTTTTATTGATATATACTGAACTATTTATAGATGAAAGGACATCTGGATTTTGCTTCAAAATAATCCATCAGGTAAAAAACAAATTGAATGAGGGTATAAATGAAATGTGATTGTCAGTAAGATGATACTTTTTGCATAACTAGGTGATAGGGACATAGAAATTTATTATACTATCCTCTCCTTTTGTTTGTGTTTTAATTTTCCCACAACAAAAAATGTTTTTGAAAGAACAAAATATTTTTGGAGTATTCTCCATGACAGGAGAAGAGGAATGACTCTGATCACAAAGAATCATCCAGATCTACAAGGCAGAAATTGCATAATCTGACCCTTTTTGAAAATACTATTTTGAGCCTTTAAAAAATGTGTGAGCTCAGAATCTTCTGATCATTGTGAAAGAAGCTAACATGTGAGTCCAGCTTAAAGACTACTATAAAGCATTGGAGAAAACTCTTGAAACTCGAAGGTTATTTATTGCTTAGATGCGAAAATGAAATAGAAGTGAAAATACCATCATAAAGTGTGCTTATGTCTTAACTTTCTATTATCTTTTTTTCTAATTTACAAAATGGAATTTGCTAGCCTACAGACAATGCAAATTTATCCTTTAATGATGAAGACATAATTATATAATTATGATTTTTTTTGTAAAAATCATTTGCTGGCTTACAATTGTGACTAAAAGATATACAGTATCCAAATAAGACAATTAACATTTAGGGTATGACTAGAAGTCACTCCTCAGTGGCTTCCCTCTGACACCTGCTTTACACTTGTTCTTCACAAAGCAGGATGGCCCACTAAAGGCCACACCTAAAGCATCCCTGTGTTTTTCATTGTTCATTTTCCTTACGACAATATTCAATCCTCCTGCTTTCCATAGCAACGCAGCCCCCTCAGGATGCATTAACATATATAACTCATTTAGGTTTCCAGAATCAGTGACTGAAAGATTTGAAAAGACTCTGAATCTCTAGTGTGAGAAAATTTCAAAATACAAATTAAATAGTGCTGAGGTAATTTGCAAGTACACAGTCTCGCATTCCGCAAAAAACTTGGCACAGGTTTAAAGCCTTAAACATTCTGTTCTTGGATGGCTTCACTTTGATTCCCCTTGGAGGTAGCTGGCCCCTCCTTTGGCCTTGACCCAGGGTCATTGTCCTTCCTTACTAAGTCTACCATTATCCCAGACCTTCTCTAAGTTTTACTTCTACAGATTTCCTCAACCCCTAGAGAACCAAGCTTCTTCCAGCCTGGAGCCCAAGTCAGTTTCTCTACACTGTCATGGAAACTATTCTAGTAACCCCAAATGTGACTAAGAATTTTCTGACCAACCATCCTCTGGAATCTGATCAGGGAACACATTTTACCTTGCTAACTATCCTCCCATCAGGAACATGTTTTGATTTCTCTTAACAATTTTACATTTTTTTCTCTCCTTCGTGGTGGGTGTAGATCTGAAATAATGTGAAGACATACACTTAAATCATAGTGAACATATACAATTAAATCATATACAGTATTGTAAGCTAGCATTACCTAAAAAAAATATATAATTCAAAAAAATTAAATGTCTTATATTTTTTGCTTCCTTCCAGTCCTGATCACATATATGTAATGATTCCCCACCACCAACCTCCATTCCAAATTGCAATTCCAATTTCTATAAAAATGCTCAAGTTCTAAATCCTTGTTCTTGCAAACTCTGTCTCACAGTTGAAACTTTTGGTTAAGCAAAGCAGGGAGAATCACATTCCCCAACTTCAGAAGAGGTTTATAGCCGATTTGTGATAGTCATGTCTAGCAAACATCCCTGGGGCTCACGCAGGTCCTCTTGGATACGCTTTCCTAGGAGAGAGCTGGAGCTGAGGAAGCCCTTGCACTCTGAACAGAGAACTAGAAGTGACCAAGAGATGCTACATTCCTGGGCAAACTGGTAGGCCAGGGAGTCTGACAACCATCTTTTGCCTCCAAGGAGGACAAATCTGATGCAATTTATATTCTGATGTACACTGTGGAGTCAAGTCTGTTGTAGAGAATTCACCAGAATTTCTGTTTTGTTTGTCTTCTCCATTTGAGTCCTGCTTCTTTCACTCCTTTTATTTGTTTCTCGTATATTATTTTCTGGGGAGATGAGTTTTGTATCAAAATTTACTTGAGTGGACTATTTTCCCCCACCTAATTTGCCAAGAAAAAGAAGGGTTAAAGTTTTTCATCTATTTGCCTGAATGTGGAGTTTTGCTCCCAAATATTCTAGACTAATTTCCTTTTAAGGTGAATCTCATGGTCACAAATATGACCAATTCCAGAAGCTATTTCAAACTATTGACTTTGGTGAATAAGTCAGATTCTAGTAAATTTCCAAGTTTATTATAATATTTAAATATAACATATATAAAATTTCATATTCTGAATTTTTCACTTAGTATCATAACCTTAAAATTTTTTATTACACATTTTCAATACACTGAAATCATATAAATTTTAATAGTGAATAAATTCACCTTAATTTATTTTTCCCAGTTATGAATATAGCACATTAAATGCATTTTGGACTATGCATAAAAATGTGGGAAGAAATACACCAAAATATTAAGTTGGGCTGTTTTCATGTTTCCTACTTACTTATGTTCTTGAAATTATTATTATGAACATATACTATTTTCAAAAGGATAAATTTCAAATACAATTTGTACAATAATAATAATAATCAAATGAATAGAAATTTTTAAAAAGCAAGACTTCCTAAACTATGTAAGGTCATGTAATTTTTTTAGACTATAAATCTTCCACAGTATTCCATGAAGAAAAAATTATTTTTATATAAATATATTTATATCTTCTACATCATTGCATATTCCCCATATAATTCCCACCACCAGTTCACTTGTGAAACCGTCACCATAATCCCTTGTGCTCTTCTCTCCTGTTTTGATCCCTTTTCCTCCCCTTCCTTCACAGAATGTCTCTTCTTTATGGTTGCCTTCTAGTTTTGTTGTTTTATTATTATTATTACTATTGTTTTTTTCCTGATCCCTTATTTATTTCTCCTATATTCCTCCTATAAGTGAAACCATTCAATATTTTTCTTTTTCCTTCTGTCTTATTTCACTGAGCATGATCGCTTTCAGCTCCATTCATGTTGATGCAAATGGCATGAGTTTATCCTTTTTGATTGCTGAATAGTATCCCATTGTGTATATATACCACATCTTCTTGATCCAGTAATCTATTTTTGGGCATTTGGGTTGTCTCCATATATTACCTATTGTAAATAATGCTGCAATAAACATAGGGGTGCAGTTATCTTTTTGAATTAATGTTTTTGTGTCCTTTGGGTAGATTCCTAGGAGTGGATTGCTGGATCATATGGTAGCTCCATTTTCAGTAGTTTGAGGAACCTCTACACAGCTTTCCATAGTGGTTGGACCAGTTTGCATTCCCACCAGCTGTGTAGGAGACTTACTTTTTCTCCACATCCTTGTCAACATTTGTTGTTGCCTAATTGTTTAATGTTTGCCATTCTTACTGGTGGATGGTGGTATCTCAATGTGGTTTTGATTTGCATTTCCCTGATTATAAGTGATGTTTAACATTTTTCATATACCTGTTGGCCATTTGGATTTCCTCTTCGGAGAAGTGTCTTCTTAGCTAAAGAAAAAAACTTTAAATTCTGTGTATTTATTACTAAAAATTTGAAAGCTTATGTTTCTTCCACCTACCAGATTGTCTGAAACTGGTGCTAATAAATTTATAGGTGCTAATAAATTATCAGTTAAAAATATATAAAAAAAAAACCCTAGCTTTTCTCTGTGTTTTGTCTATTTATCAACTGACCTAAGCAAATTCAACTGATTTAAGCAAACTTGTACCATGAGCATCAGTAGGACACCATCCAGGGTTTTTCATGCTTACCTGTAGAAATTCAAAATTTATATTCATATGTAGAAATATTTAGTCAAAAAAGAAACATCTACTTACATAGGCAGACTGAATATTAAACAAGAATTTATATTGTTTTCCCCAAATGAAAATGTTAGTATACCATTGTTTTCTGTTTATGACTTACGTTTATTGTCATAATCTGGTTGTTATTTTGCATCATTGGTCACTGCTTTTCATATCACAGTTCTAAAGAAAGCTTTGGTCTAGAAGGTTATTTAAATATTGTTGATTATGTTTGACTTCAATTTCAGACTCCTCATGTGAACTTGTCTTTATCTATTGGAAAGAATGCAGAGACTTAAGAGACTTTATCTATTTTAAAGAATGTAAAGGCTTAAGAAATAGAGCAATGCTACCCAGAAGTTATATTTGCATATAAACACTAGATTAAAAAAAATGACAGTGTTGATGTAAAAGTATTAGTCATTTGTAAGAGAGGCTCCAGAATTATTCTTCCCATAAGTTCTTTTCAAATAAATTAAAATAGGTGATGTCTCTGTATCAACACTCAAAAAGCACTAAAATATCTAAAATAACAAACTACTACCAGATGTTAACTCCCACTGACATTTCACTCAGAAACCATTGTCATAAGCTTTCTTTTCTCCAGTTGTTGTATTTTCCAAGAATAAAACCATAGCAAGAATGGGCGTAATTTTTAGTAATATAAATTACACATCACATAAAGTTCCATAAACAAACAATACAACAAAAGGATGATTTAACATGAAACAAGTTACCATAGCAAGAGAATCTAGGTAGTCTGTCTCAGCGGGTCTGAAAATAGAACAACTGTCAGTGTTTGTAGATGGTCCATCTGGATTCTGGATGAATTGTCACTACTTGGAGAGCTTTCCAATTGCAGGAGTTTATGATTATTCTTGGAGAGAAGTCTTTGTATTGCCTACTAAATTTGCTCTCTACAACTTTAGTTTTATAGAAAAAGTGACCAAACTTATTTGCCAGGCAAAGATTTAAGAAAGAAAAGATATTTATGAGGTAGTAGACTGTGATGTCTTACAATTCAAGGTATAGTAAAAAAAAATGAGGTTTTTCTTCCCTTAAGAGGTATTTGTAATTTACTCAGATTAACACACACACACACACACACACACACACACACACACACAGTTAAGTAGACATGTACATTAATTGGGTATTTTATAGCACATGGAATTAATAGTGTCTTCATGAACTCAAAGCAAGAAAAGTCAGTGTGAAATACCTGTGAAGTGAAAAAAAGCAGGCTGAAATGTCTTCAGTAATTTTCTGGCTGCATAAAATCTGAGAGAGGTTGCAAGTTCTTTTATAAAACATATAAGGACTCAATATATTTCATAAGCCACAAAGTCTTAGAATGGTGACAAAATATTTAGATTAAAATATAAAAACTTGAACATTATTCTAATTATAGTGGTCATACACAGTCTACCTTTACCAACTTCCTGAGCCAATTCAAAAACAAAAACTTCCTTTGATTTACTCTAGTAATTTTGATGAGCTCTAACTAGCCTATGAGAAAAATCTTTTTCCTATTATTTTATCATGCCCTTTATTAATGAGTATTTACATACCAATTAACCATCTTTTTTATTTTTCAGAAATATGAATGTTACTTGACAGCAAAAGATAGTGACAAGCTTTTTCACACTGTCCCTTATTCATTAATCCCACATATGAAACACCTCAGATACTTTTGCTAGTTAAGAACAGCACTGAGATGGAAATCCTGATTCATTGCCAGAGTACCCCCATGACCAAGCATTTCTCCCAGCAGGTTAAGACGTGTTATAGAATTGGTTTACCTTTTGCTGTTTGTTTAAATATAAGCAAGTAAGTCGTAAAGTTTAGCTCATGTGTGTCCTTGGCTTGCTTCCTTTGCCCTATGCCCCTTTCTACTACTTAGAGATTCACCCCAGCTGCCTCTTCCAGCTCTAGTCTGAGGAGTGCCCTTTGTTGCCCTGGCTGCCCACCAAATTTACCCAAGAAAGGCCAAAACAAACAGCACCATTGATAGACATTACAAAATGGCTGTCACTTTGCCAGGAGCTCCAGCAGACTAGCAAGCCCTCAGGGGGTCCTGAGGGGTGAGTTGAATCTAGCTCACAAGTCTCCAGCCATTGTGAAGCTCTCTGCTGCTCTGAAAGGATCAATCTTTTGCTTATAAGCAGGAGGTGAGAATAATTTCAGGATGACTGTTCCAAATCACATTTTGCCCAAGGCGAAGTATGAGCTAGATAAAGACAATGTCCCTTCAAGAGGAGGTGGGTAGGTAAATAAATTGCTGCCCCGTTGCACCAGAAAACCAAAAGCGCAAACCAAGTGTCCTGGGATATGCCTGTACACTAAAGACACACGGTAAGCAATTTTAGGTAATGTAGGACTTTACTAACTGGTGACGGAAAACAACTGGATGTCTTTGAGAAGAGGAGCTATCTTTTTTTTTGAACAGTTATTCTGATTCCTCTACAGAATATAGACTGTAGAGGACTGTAGAGGACAAAAATGGGAATGAAAGATGAGTCCAGTGTCTATTGTAGTGGTATATGTGAGAGAAGATGGTAGCAAGGTTTAAGGTGCTAGCATGCGGGGGAAATGTATAAGAAAATAAAAGTGCCATTTTAGTCGAACTGATCTGAGAACCTTCTTAGTGGCATTAATCACATAATAGACCTGATTATAAGGGCCACTGCTAACATCCCTGAAATACAACTGTGTCATGAGGCAGTTTTGAGAATTAAAATATTAATATATAGAAAGCTCTTAGGACAGAGTTTCACACATAGAAAGTGTGTGTGTGTGTGTGTGTGTGTGTATATATATATATATATATATATATATATATATATATATAATTAAATTTCTGTTCTCTATAGAATAACGGGGGGGTGTAAAAATCAATGTCTTCAGAATTTGTATTAAATCACTAAAGTAAAATGTGACAAGAAGGATTAGAAGACTACTTTGCTTAACCCCATGGGTAGATATTCTGAGCTAGTCCTTTACTACTGGCTGGCTGTGCGGGTCTATGAATGTCTCTATTGAGCAAAATTCTTTTAACTTATGCCTGACTCCGGCCCTCAAAGACAAAATGCAGAAGGAATCTTTGAAGGAGACCAGTAATATTTTGTGATCCTAAGAGAGTTTTCCTTATGAGGAGGTTAGGATAATTCTTCCCTTCTCTCTTAGTGTCCAAAGGCCCCCCTGGCAGTGCCTTGACTCCATTTTTATGGCTTCAGCTCTTGCTAGACAGAACTTTTCTCCCCAGCCCCCAGCATTCATAGCCTGCCTCTTCAGTACAGTTCTGGCTCCATCCTGAGTCCATCTTTTGGTACAGGCACCACACATTTATCTGTAGTCCTACTGGTCTGAGGGTAATTAGAACTTCTCTAAACTGTCTGGCAAACCTTTATTTAGCTTCTCTCTTTTGTCACCTGGGTGATCAATTCCTTCTATTAATTTCTCTATTTAAAATATTGAGTGTGGCCTCTGTTTTCCTGGCTAGACACTGAAGGATAGAATATTCATGGAATACATGAAACGGAACACATTAGCAAAGATCAGAGTCTGCTATTCACAGAATTATATAAACATTGGAGCCACCTAGAACATTTTATTGGTGGGGGGAGGGGGCACTGCCTAACATGACCTTTCAAAGTAATTTTAAGCAAAATAATTTTAAGTTTTCTTAAAATTCATTAAAAAGATAATAGTTGCTTATTTTAGAAAAAACAAAAGTAAAACACTTTCTATTAGTTACTTTTAGTCTACTGCTCCTATTTTGTACTTTTTGAGTAGTATTTGAGGGTTGGGGAGGGAGAAGCAGAATTTACATTTAATCAACTAAGTTTCGGGTCATTATATTTGAGACATTTAAGACAGTGTTAATATGAAGTTAATATTATTTCTCTCATAGCAGCAGCTCTTGAGAGAGAGAGAGATGGAAAGTGAAGGAATGAGGATCTATCAATCCAGATTCTTTTGAACACTCTCCTGCTAAATGAAGGACCAGCAGGAAGTGGTGACATTTACTAAGCAAGAACAAGCAGGTTTTATAGTCGGGGACCTCTTGTTAGTGTGAGACATGAAAAGACAGAGGAAGAGAAAGAAGATAGTTCCTTCTAGCAAAGAATAGATATGATCCTTTGAACCACTGTGCCATCCAGCTTCATAATCCACCATAATTCCTAAATAATTTCTCTTCAAAGATCTCTCTCTTGAGTTTTCTTATCTGTGAGCATAGAGAACTGTTTATAGACTACATATGAGAATATGACATGTCACTTCCTTGGCTCTAATTAAGCCTTTCAAATCAGTTATATTCATCATGCCAACTGATACATTCCAAATACATCAAAAAAAGAAATTTAAATATTTGAAGTCATTTTGAAATGACTTATCGCAAAATATGCTAGAATTGGGAAAAATGTAAACAGTTTTAAAAAATAAAGATTTATCACATTTGTCATCTAGCCAATGATGAAGTCATTATGGATTCACTACTAAATTGCATTCCTCAATTTTTCTTTACTATTTGCTTTCATGGAAGTCAGTGTCTACTCTGTCACCACAAGATTCCTGGAAGAGACCAGATATCAAAGGAGGGTCTTGTTCTCAAAGGGAAGACCTACTTCAAATTTTACTGTATATAGACAGCCTGCCTTTTGCACAAAAGACCAGAGAAGAGTGAAGCAAACTCACTCCCCTGTCAGTTAAGGCAGAGTTGGCAGGTTTTGCTTGAGGACTGAATTCCAAGGCCAAATAGTTCTGCAACTTCCTATTGCATCAGAATTGGTCCTGCACAACACATTTGGAGTGCTTACTTTAAAAAAGATTTAAAATATTTCAGAACTTTCTATGATGGTTTAAACTCTACTATGGTAGTTTTATTTTAGAAGTTGATAGTAAAGCATCAAAAATTATCACAAAATTATAACAAACTGAGAAACAGAATGTTGAGGAAAAAATATATACATGGTATAGAGTATTAGCTATACTTAAAAGAACCTGGCTTAACTATACTTCTCTTGAAAAAAATACTTGAATGTTTTCCATAATAATTCCTAAATTATTTCTTTTCAGAGACATAACTCTTGGACATTCTTTTCCTATTCATAAATACAAAACACTGTTTGTACACTACATATAAAAATACCAGGATATTACATACATGACTCTTATTTTAAATTTATTATTTTAATTAAATAAATTAAATCTTGCCAAAAGTCAATTATAATATTTTCTACTGAAAAACTGTTTCTCTTCATTCCTTTTCTTTCTCCTTTTCTCCCTTTTATCCTATTTCTCTTTCTTTCCTTCTCTTCCCTCTTTATGTTTCTATATTTACACAAAACTTTCTCAAGGGCCTCCCTGGTGGCGCAATGGGTTAAGCGCAGCTCTCTGAAGCTATCCAGAGCCACTGCAGCAAGAGTTCGATACTTGGCCAGGGAGATTCCCACATGGTGCAGCAGACCTCTCCTGCCTCACCCGCTGCTCCCCTCAGCAGTGTACTTCAGCCGACCTGCCTGTTCTGCCCCCCACTCTGTCTCTGGTGAATCCTCTCACCATCCCACACCTCTGGCCTACACCCCAGCTTTTATGCATAAATAAATAAATCTTAAAAAAAGAAAACTTCAAGTTCCATTCAGTCTTGATATCACTTCTTCCAACAAAATACCTTAAAAATTTATTCACATTTACTTCCTCGCTCCCTAAACCACTGAAATTGAGACACTGTCTACACGTATTAAGATTCCAGTTGCTATTTTTGAAAATCAGTGTAGTATGTCAGTGTCCCCAATGACTGACAAACTGATGACAAAGAGTACTGTAAGAAAACTCATCAGATATTGGAAACCAGTTACAATATACAATCTCCAAACTTAATCAATCCTCTATAATCAGACTATAATTGGGTTTGCATGTGCTTAAAAAAGTTTCTGCTGGCCTCCTTGGTGGTGCAGAGGTTAAAGTCTCAGCACTAAAAGCTATAGCCAGCCACTACAGCATGAATTTGATTCCAGCCAGGGAGCTGACCCACATGGCATAGCAGACCTCTCCTGTCTGGCCCGCTGCTCCTCTCAGCAGTGTATTTCAATAAATCTGCCGTTCTGCTCCCCACCCTGTCTCTGGTCAATCCTCTCACTCCCTCCCCACCTCTGCCCTACACCCCTGTTCTTGTATGCATAAATAAATAAAAATAATTTTTTTTTAAAAAAAGTTTCTGCAGATTATCTGAATAACTCAAACTAAACTTGGATTTTTCTGTGATAGACTAATAGGGGCCACAGGTTCACTATGGATGAGACTTAGGCATCCCTTAAAATAAATTAATATTTCCATTGTCAATCAGGACAAATGAGGAAATGCAGGTTACTGTAGGAGGACTTAGGAGGATGTTGAGGATAAAAAAAATGGTTGGTCCTTCTCTGGCACCAGTGGTCTCTTTGGATCCTCAGTTTTGGAGAGGTATGGAAATTCTGGTGTTGTAGATGAACTGCCCTAGTCACTTGGAGGCCAAGGAAACTGGAAGTCTGTAGATCTGAGCCAATAAAACCTGCATGTATTCTAAATATTTCCTTTCCATTGCATCATTCCCTACTCTTCTGTTGTTTCCTTTAAATTTGTAGCCTGGGCTCAGTTGTGCAATGAGTGACTAGAAAAAGATCTGTGCCTCAATTTGGAGTAAAGTGCTTTCCTCCCCCACGGCTGAAAGGGCAGAATAGCAATGTCAGCAGCATCAGAAGCAAGGGCAAAAAGGAGGAGGCCAGGCAGGAGAACCAACCAGAAGGCCTTGTTTCTAAGCACTCTTGGGGCAATAAACCAAGAAACTCAGAAGTTATGGAGGGAATTGGTTCCTGTTAGACACAAACTAGTGTGACTTGGGCTACATTTACGAACATATCAAATTTAAAGATTAAAAATGTCATAGAAGACTCAGATAACAGAAAACTATACAGTCAGTTGCATTAATTTGAATTCAGCAGGGCAAAGATTTTTGACATAGAAGGGAGGGAAGAAGTTATAGCAGCTTGTGTGGAACATTGAAATTTCCTGAGCTGTGCTTTATGACCAGTACTCTGGCACAAGGTCTAAGACATAGTTGGGAGCTAGTGAGAACTCAAAGCAAAAGTGTCTGGGAACTAATTTATATCCAAGCAAAACATAATAAAAAGCCTGTAGTAGGATAGTAGCAACAGGACGGAAAAGAGATTAATTTAAGAGCATTTTTGAAACATTAATTACAGAATATGGCATCCAACAGAAAATAAAAGGTTACAGGAAAAATAAATAGTGCCAAGGTAGTGAGGTAAACTTCAAATTCAGTGGTGTTATTATCCAGGGTGGAGGGTAGAGAGCAGGCCAAGGGAGAAGAAAATTATATAGAAAAATGAAAAAAAAAAAGGAAAGAGTGGAGAGGAGATGGAAAAGAACACAGGACTTGAAATATTTATTCATGAAAAATAAAATATATACAAATAGTTACATTCTATGGGGTGCTTTAATCAGTAAAAGGAATTTTCACAGGCAAATTAATGAATCTGTCTAATCCTAGTCATGTGCTAATCTGGCTGTGTGGGAGGCACCGCCCAGGTACACTTTAGAACATTTACTTGGGGTTGTGACTACATTAGCATAGAAATCATCCAAAAGTATGCAAACAGGTTTCTGAAGGAAATTCCCACTCCTTAGTTTTTCTGCTCGGATTAGTATGCAAGATTTTTCATCTGGAAATATGTGGGCATAGTTTGCCCTTCCTAAAGGCGGAGGGATGAGTTAGCTTCCCTCTTTTGGTATTCCTTGCAACATTCAGATCATGTGATCGTGGGCTCTGGGCTCAGTTTCAGCAGTGAACAGTCACAATGGAAACCCAAAGCTAAAGCAGACTGAGAATCGGTGCTGGAATCAGGGCACTTTGTCACTTTGACAAAAAAGGTGTGAGGAACATAAGCAGTCTATTGACAGAAATGTTTACTTATCACTTTTAGCACCAGATATTTAAAACTGGGCAGGAAAAGCCTTTGAAAAATGATAATCCCGAACAGTTTAGAATGAATAGTGTGTTCACCTCCATTTCTGGGATTTTTAGCCATACAATACAATAACATTGTATTTAGCCTCAAATTTTCTAAATATATTCTTAAGGTTGCAGAAAGAGATTTTTGAACCTTATTTTTGAGGAATTATTCTGAAAATGATTTCAGTGAAAGCTTTTATACACATATAATTCTCAGTAATTATTCAGCATTCTTTCACATAAAATATTTCAGTAAAATGTTAGTTCCTTTTAAGTCTCAGAAACCCCATTTTAAAATGTTGTATATGTTTTCTTCCAGTGTTTTGATGTACATTAGAGATAATAATTTCTCCCTAAATGAAGTCACCTGACTTTACTACAGCATTTAATTTGGTACCTGCTCTGCCACAGACAATTAGCACTGATATCAAAAGGCAAGATTTTATTATGCTACATTATCTGACTTGTAATGTATGATTATGACTAAATAGTTTCAGGAGTCAAAGAGACTAAAAATAAATTATATTACAGGACTGAATGATTGCAGCTCATGCTCTTATCATCTTTTTGAATTTTATTTCATATGCGGTTACAGATCCCAGGAACTCACGCATGGCATGTAAGCTAGAAGCAGTAAAAGTGCTAAGCAGGGAATGTAATGATATTCATAAATTACGTTATAATAGAAAAAGACTGGCACATCCTTGAGTTGGTAGCTGTCAGAAATAAAAATAACCAGTCTTTTTGCCACCATCATATTCATGGGAGTGTGTTGTTAGTCTCTGAATCTCACTTTAAGGGTTCAGACTGCTAAAATGAAAATGTTTTGAATGGATATAGGACCTTCCTTGTAGAATTTTAGGGGTAAATAACAATGAAGGAAATAGATAGACTTGCTATAATCTTCTACATTTCCATAGCCACATACTTTATAGATCAAAAAGGGTTTAGTCAAAGTGATCCAGTTAGAGATTAATCTTTTTAAACACTAAGTCTAGTGTCCCATTCATTCCCTTATCTTTATTACCTTAAACTTCACACTCAGCATGCACTATAAATTTAAACTTCGTGAAACACAGCTTAGTATCTGAATCCAGGTATCCGGCCTTACAGCATGATATTAGCAGCCTGCCTAATAAACCCATTTGCTCAGCGCATAATGCCAAGTTAAAAGAATTTAAAGAACTCGGATTAGGTTGCTTTCAATAATTCTCATTGTGACCTACTAAATTAAATTACAAGTTGAAATACAGCTGAAATAACTCTGTAACTGGTGCTGTTATGACTAATGAAAAGGTTTCAATCTCTAACACCCATCTCTGAAACATTCATTCTCATGAAAGTGAGCTCTATTTGCCAAGTGCTAATGAGACATTTGAAGGGCTAAAACTTTTGAATTCTTAAGAAAATCACAGTATAAAGCTCAGCGCATGAATGAGATACCAATTAGTGTTATTCTAATTAGCACTGACTTCAATTAGTGTTATTGATCTTCAACTACATGCCAGAGCCTGTGTTGAGCCAATTTGTGAACATTATAATATTTAATTCTCCCTCAAACATGGGAAGGTCGAAGTGGCAATCCCCACATCACAAATGAAATCTTGGGATTTTAAGTCTTTGTTTTGTCCACAAGCTCAAGAGTAACAAATAAGTTGATGTTGTCTGTACTTTGCATAGTGATGCAAGGATAATCTAGAATGTGATGAAATTTAGTATTTATCACAAATTGATTAATGATTGAGAAACTGGGCAAGAAAATGACTTTATACTCAAAAAACATGAAACTTAAGTTGGTCTGAAACAATGGAACAGATTGTGGAATTTTACATATTTCTAAATGGTTTAAGTGTTTAACAGAGTAAAAATTAATTATAACTAAAATACAAGAAAATGATGGGAAAACCAATTAGGTTTTTTTAATGTAATAATTTCCACTTATTTTAATTTGATGTTGGGTTTCTATAATATGTGTGGTAGAAACAAATACATACATGCACGCATACATACATACATGCATGTAGTAACAAACATTTATTATATATTTACATACCCTGCATGAGGATTTAATCCTCAGAAGCTCTTTGAGTTAGAGATTATTATTATCCCTATTTAGAAATGAGGAAATTATATCACAGAGAGGTTAAATAATTTCCTAAATGTATACATGTGGCCAGTTACATACAATTTAAGTAGTATGCCTCCTGAATATGGGCTCTTTAATTTCTACTCTCTATCATCATACAAGTTTAAACTCCCCTATTCTAGAGCTATAGCCCAGTTCAATGACCTATGGGGTAATAAATCATTTTGATGGTAGCACTTTGACATTAAAATCCCAAATTCCTAATCCTTACCTGATTTAGTAATTAGAAAACCAAATTAGATTCAATTCTATTTAATACACAGTTGTTGAGTCTATCCTATGTCTAAGTTTAGGTCATATCTACCTTGGGCAGCTAAAATGGTAGAAGATAAAAAGCAAAATGCTTGACCTGAATTCTTCCTAAGGCAGAAACTGTGACCAAGGCTTAAGTGTAAGTGGTTAATTTTGGAGCATAATATCAGTGGGCATGAGTTTGAGATAGGCGAGATGAGAGAAGAATGCTGAACAAATCAACTCATGCAATAAATTGACCACCACTATGGTTGAGTATCCCAGGGGAAACTTTCTGAAAAGCATCCAGGAACATCTGCCTGTGAGAGAAAAGAAATGCCCATTCCCACTGGCCAAGGGTAAACATGCAGAATTAATGCCCCCACCTTCAGGTTACACTAACTTTGTATCCAGCAGGTTCCCAAAAACAGCACACAAGGTCAGAGAAGCCTTAAGGGCAGGAATTTGAGATATGGATCTGAGTTGAGTCATTGTCAGGTTGAAACTTCATAAAGCTGGTTAAAGCCTCCAGGGAACTGGTGGCTACTGCCAAGCTGGAATCATATTGTAGCCTTCAGGATTCAAAATGGTGCACAGGCTATGTCCACTGCAACATTTGAACAAAAATAATTAAATCACAGAGTATTCGTGAAAGTGATAAGTGAATGCTGCTGATAAACAAAATAAATAAATAAATAAATTAAATAAAGCCATTTAAGAAGATTGAGTGTGTGTGGGAAGAGGGTGGAAAAAGTAGTCTGAAAGTTAAGTACTTTCATCAGGGTATCCCTTATTAAGTAACTATTTGAACCACAAATTAAAAGAGGTAAAGGAACAAGTCACATAGATGAAACTTAAAAGTAATTTGAATATAGTAACAATACTTAAAGGAGACCTTGCACCTCTAAATCAATATGTTGTGAAGCAATGTTAGCTCAATCATTTTTTAAAAACAACGAAGTTGAATACAATTGCTTATTGTGAACTATTGAATAATTTCAATTTCTAATGTTATGACTTCAACATCTCTAATTATGGAGGGATTTTAATTGATCATAAAATCTATAATTAGTTAAAATTTTTGGTTTAGTTTTCAGGCATTCCATTCCTGTCTTTCAATTTATTCTGTTTTCTGTTCCTTTCCTGTCAAGTAAGGTAAGTTTTCATTATGCTTGTCATAGCATATTTCATAAATAAATACAGCAATAATGTAAAGAATGTATGTTTCCAGCAAAGACATCTCTCTTGGTCCCAGACTTATAAATCTTACTGCTCACTTCACATATCCAGTGGACTATCTAATTAGTAGACATTTCAAACTTATTGTCTTCAATGTTAAGCTCCTCACTTCAAATGTGCTCATTTTACTTTTCATTTTGGTACAATTCTATTTGTCATGTTCTGGGCACCGCACAGTCAATGGCTTGGTTTAAGCCACCATCATCCTCACTTACATTGCTGCAACAACCTCCAGTTGATATCTTCCTCTTCCCCCTTACTCTCTTATAGATTGTTAAAATGTACTTTAGATCAAATTCCTCCATTAAAAGTCCCCTATGGCTTCCTGACACACCCATAGTAAAAGCTGAAGTCTAACGATAATCTGGTAGGCCTCTCTAGTCTAACTTCATCTCCTGCTCCTTCCTTGTTAGAAGCAGTTAGCAAGGACACTTCATGTCCTTAATCATTTCAACTTGTTATTTTTCTCAGCTTAATGTGATTTTCCCCAAATATTAGACAACTAGTGTCTTCAGTTTCTTCAGATTTCTAACAAAAGAAATTCTCAATGAGGTCTCCTCTCCCCAGCAAGGGAGACAAACACAACACCCCATCCAATACCACAGTTGTCTTTCTCTGTTTAATTCTTCTATGTATTTGTCACTTTTCAATACCTTCCTTATCACATTTATTGTCTGCCTCTGCCACTACCATATAAGCACCCGAAACTGTGTCAAATACATAATACATGGTCAATAAGTTATTGCCGAGTGAACAATTAAACAAACTATTCCAGAGATATCCACTTGCCTGCAAGATAGTTATGATAAATACAATAAAAATCCAAAGACAAAGGAAACATTCAGCTTTTGAAAACCGAAATGTAAAATTTCAGCTAGTCAATAGACTTGAATACAAAAATCTGTTCAGAAACAAAATATTTTCCAGATTTCTTTAGCTTCCATTAATGTATTAAGAGAAAATTGGGTGTTGGGATTTTATTATAGACCATAGGGAAAAGGAAACCCATGATCTGTCATCAACAAGTTTCTTTAGAAGGGAAGATGGAGCAGAAAGCCTTTCTTTTCTAGGAGAGGTGACATTGAGAAAAAATTTATATAAGTCATAGTTGAAAGAAAAACTATTAGGTCCTGAGGTAGTCAAGATAAACAGACCATAATTTCCTGACCAGAGACTTCATAGAGGAACATAAGTCAATGAGTAACAACTGTTGCAAACCCAAAAACCAGAGAAGCATAAAAATCATCATGAGGCACTCCCACCCCTCCAATGAGGACCCTAAACTTTCCCATCAACTAGATACCCTCTGATGAAGGAGGCAGACACAGGACAAATAGTTCATAAAGAGTTGATCTTTGAATTGACTAAATGTTTACTTAATTAAAGTGCTTTAACTAGAAAGAATCTTAAATGGAAGCAAAGATATAACTTGAACTGAGAATTGAAGTTTTCATCCCTATAGCAACTATACTGTCTCCTTGAAGTGTTTCCAAATAGAACAGGGATGAAATAAATAGATGGTCATGTATCCTCCGGTAAAAAAAGAATGAAATCAGCATATCCCTTAATAAGTGCAATACTTCTGAATGAAAATATTTTTCTTTGAAAACAAAGCAAAGTATCTTGTTTGTATTTAATGACAATTTCTTCCTTTAACTGTGTTTATCTTGGAAAGACTAGTTCAAAGTCATCTGTAACAGGCTCTTAGCTTTTGCATTGATCATAGAATAAAAGAATTTAATCTGTCATTTGCTGAATGTAATTGCTGTTTTTGAAGTAAAAATAAGGAGTTATATCCTGTTGTTGTTTTTGTTTGTCAGCAACTGATTAGGAAGAGTTTCCTAGCTAAGCAATTAAACTAATGCCACAGTAATTACTTAAATCATAGATTAGCAGCTAAAACTCACTGGGGAAAATTGATGGTCGTAAAGACTTATTGACCAACCAAGAGAACTATTTCTTCCATTTTATAAAATCTCTCCCAAGAAAAAGACAGGCAAGATTAACTGTAATACCACTTAAAAAAATAAAATTTGATCTACGTATTCAAGTTATTTACAATAAAATTATTAAAAGCTAGGTATGAAACCTAAAGAGAATTTAATTATATTGTTGGTAATGCATCACTTTCAAAAGTTGAAAACATGACTCTAATAAAAATTAGAATAAACAGGTACAAATATTTATTTAACTCATTAATGAGGAAAACATCATGCTATATATTTTTTCAAAGGCAAAGATACCAAAAACTGCCAGTCCAGATCTCAAAATCTTGTTCTTTTCAGTGGGCATTTTCCATTTCATTTGCCCTCACAAATACCCAACACTAAACAATGATCTCCAAAGATTATTCTTGGGAAAAAAATGAAGGCTGGTCTCATTTTATCTTGATATATGCGTGTAGCATGAGGTATTAATTAATCACAAAAGCCTCCTTGCTGAGCACAGCACATCTATAACCATATAGCTTTGAATAACTACCCAAACAGAAAATTAACTTCTGTGAAATTTTCATAAAGAATTTCAGATTTTAGTATTCCATATATATTTGCTATTTTTTTTGAGACTAAGAAATCAAACCCAAGAAATTCATCTTAACAAAGTTCATTAAATTTGAATAAATTCTTCTCTCTCAAGGTCCCTAAAATACAATGAGATCTTTGGCCTGCTAAGAAATGACATTATTTACAGCCTATAAGTCCTAGAACACATCAGATCAATTTCCTGGGACTGTTTTATGAGCATTGGTTTCACCTATGAAGTGCAACCTTTGTTTTATGGAGGACGTGTCAGAACTGATGAAATAAGATTTACTCTCATACATGATACTTCCATGTATGGTCTCAGTTGCACATTCAATTTATCCAATTATGTACTGATAAAAAGGAGGACAAAACCTTGCTAAACTGATGCATTAACTATGTTGTCATTTAAAGAAAGATAGAAGACTCAGGAAAGAATTTGTTCCTGAATTCTGCAGCCTCAGGGAGCATAAGTTACCATTTGAAGAATGTTCATTTCAATTTGCAAAACCATAGTCTACTAAGTTGACAGCTAGGGAGAGCTGAAGAAAAAAGGAAAAAAATGGTCGCTTACATACCCAATCAGTAAACATTGAAATTGATATCAGTAATTAGATTTCCCTTCTGTACCCCACAAGCACCCACCCAGACAGGTGAGATCACAGACCTGTGCTGGGGGAGGTGGCAGAGTAGCCAGAATCCCCATGACCTCCCATGAGACCCTGCCAGTTGCTTGACCAGACAGGTGAGACACTTGAAGGGGAGGAGCCTCTCCAAGAGAAAGCCACAAATACAGCAGCTGGGTCCCAAAGGTAATAATGGGGAGAAGGACACAACAATGGACACCACAACAAATGGCAACATGAGTCCTCAAGGGAATATTATAACTCAGAGAGAGAACAAATCTCCAGAACCCAACTTCAAAGACATGAAGATATGTCTCCCTATCAGATGCAGAGTTTAAAATTCCAATGATAAAGAAGGTCAAAGAAATAGAAGAAAACTCAGAATAAATGAATGTCCTTAGAAGTAACATGAATGAACTGAAGACAGAAAGTGAAACTCAAAGTAAGATAAAAATGGAGTTTCAGGATTTAAAAAGAGAGGTACAGGAGATGAAAAATTCAGGAGCACTCATAGAAGCAGAATAGATCACATGGAAGAACAATACAGTGTAATTTCACAAGACAGTAAAGAAGCAAATCTGCAAAGAACCCCAGTAGAAAATGTGATAAACAAAGTCAAAGATAATGAACCAACACTCCAAGAATTTTCAGATTCCATGAGGAAAGGCAGCATAAGATTAATAGGACTGACTACCAAAGGGAGAAGAGAGAAAGGCAGAAAACATACTTAAAGAAATAATGGAGTAAAACTTCCCAAACTTAAAGAAGGGGATAAATGTATAAATCCAGGAAGCTAAAAGAACCCTGGCTTATGTAAGTAAAGAGAGACCAATTCAAGACATATGGTAGTGAAACTTCCAAGAGTTCAAGACAATGAAAGAATATTGAAGCTGGCAAGGGGGAAGAAGCAGATAATCCATAAAGGTACCCAGGCCAGACTAACATCAGATTTCTCTGAAGAAACACTATGAACAAGGAAAGAATGGAACAACATGTTCCAAATACTTAAGGATAAAAACTGTCAGCTGAGAATATTCAATCCTGCAAGATTCTCCTTCAGATATTAGAAAGAAATTAAGACCTTTTCAGACAGACAAACTCAAGGAGTTTGCAAACACTAAGCCACCCCTCCAAAAAATATTGAAAGGAGCTTACACATACAAATTGAGGAGAGGAATATACACAAAGAACTGTATAAGGAAATAGATTGACTCACGAAAATTAAGAATAAAAGGCAGCAACAGACTATCACATATCAATAATCACTTTAAATGTAAATGGACTGAACTCACCAATTAAAAGAAACAGAATCTAACATTATGGAAAGCAGTATGGAAATATCTCAAAACATTAAAAATCGATATACCATTAAGGCCAGTAATTCTACTCCTAGGCATCTACTCCTTCCCCAAATCAAAAACACTAATTCAAAAGGAAACTTGCACTCCCATGTTATTGTAATATTATAGCTAAATTATGGAAACAATCTAAGTGCCCCCAAAGAAGTGATAGATCAAAAAGATATGGTATATATACACAATGGAATATTACTCAGCAATCAAAAAAGATAAACTCATGCTATTTGCAACAATATGAATGGAGCTGGAAGTGATGATGTTAAGTAAATTAAATCAGGAGAAAGATGAATACCAGATGGTGTTACTCATATGTGTAATATTAAGTAACTAAACCAAGAGTCAGATAAAGACAAGCTTAAAAACCAGCCCTTGATAGTTAACTGTGGAACTGAGAGATTGGGGGTGGGGGATGGTATTGGGGAAGTGGTAAGAACAAAGAGGTTGGAAAACATAATAGAGTATTGTGGTAGACTATGGGTGATTTGGTGATGGGTACACTACATTGGTAATACCTGATGGGGGTATCCAAAAATACCTCAGTTAAAAATAAATACATTTTTAAAATTTTAAAAGTAATAAAATAAAAAAATATTATGTTCCTTCTATCTGAATCTTAAATATTAGGTTAGCAGTTTCTTTCTTGTGGTTGTCCTCAATGGACAGATGTCTAAGTGATGACACTTTAAAATCCACATCTCACACCCATATATAAGTTTATATTCTGAAATATTACTAGGTAAGAGTACATAAAAGAAGTACATGTGGAGGAGTTTGCACATTCTCCTCATGCCTCCATGAATTTTTTCCATATGTTTTGGCTTCCTCCCAAGTCCCAAAGAGGGCCTCCCTGGTGGTGCAGCGGTTGAGCGCTGTGCTGTGGAGCTGTCGGCAGCGCACGCGATGCAAGTTCAACGCCCAGCCGGGGAGAATCCCACATGGTGCGGCAGACCTCTCCTGCCTCGCCCGCTGCTCCCCTCAGCAGTGTACTTCTGACCTGCCTGTTCTGCTCCCCACTCTGTCTCTGGTGAACCCTCTTTCTGCCTCACGCCTCTGGCCTGTACCCCAGCTTGTATGTATAAATAAATAAATCTTTAAAAAAAAAAAAAAACAAGTCCCAAAGATGTGCATGATAAGTTCATTGGCTCAGTTGTCCTAGTCGGAGTGAGTATGGGTATGGCTGTGAATGTGGCCTGTGATTGGAGGGTGTCCTGTCCCGGGTTGGTTACTGCTGTGTGGCCTCGGCTGCTGGGATATAGTCTAGCCACTCTAGATTTGGAACTGGAATAAACTATTTGGAAAATGAATGACTAAGTACAAATTATTGTTTAATATCAGAAGTGTTAAGGGTCTTTCTTTAAAAGTTTAATGATGCTGGGCCTCCCTGGTGGCGCAGCGGTTGAGCGCTGCGCTGTGGAGCTATCGGCAGTGGCGACGCGAGTTCAATGCCCAGCCAGGGAGAATCCCACATGGCACGGCAGACCTCTCCTGCCTTGCCCGCTGCTCCCCTCAGCAGTGTATTTCTGATCTGCCTGTTCTGCTACCCGCTCTGTCTCTGGTGAGCCCTCTCGCCACCCCACGCCTCTGGCCTGTACCCCAGCTTGTATGTATAAAAAAAAAAAAAAAAAAAAGTTTAATGATGCTACTGTGGCCAAAAATATGCCATAATAATTTGACTCTTGTTTATATCGACTAGCCTGTAGTAAGATTGGTTTTGTTATACATATTTCCTTCAAGTAAATTTCCAAGAACCTTTCCAAGGACATTGAGAATTTACTCTATATACATTGAAATGTTGAGTATTACAAATAAATTGCTACTTCATGATTTCATATTCACTATTCCTTATACATAAATACTATTTTCAGAAATGTTGAGTCATTAAAAAATAATAGTGTAGGAGATTTTTATATGTTTCATATTCTCAAATCTCTCACAACCACAAAAAATATGCTGGGTTTGAAAACCAACCTCTTTCGCTATTCACAACTTCTCTTCTCCTAGCTCTCTTCTGCCACCTCCATAAAAGATTCTATAAGAGAAAAAGTAGTTAAAGGTTTAACTACACTCCATTTTCCTTTTCTCTGGCTTCTTGCTTTACAGTTACACCAAAATATTATTTTCTTTTGAAAACTCAACCAGGTAATAACAACTTGTGGTCTGGAATAGCTTCTTTGTTAAAAGGAAGAGATGTTCCTCTCCATACTCCTATTTTGTAATACTTTGTTCTCTATTGTCCATGTCTTTTATTTCACATTTACCATTGTATTATCCCTCCACAGAACACAGAATGCCCTATGTTGGAGTAGAATAAAGCCACTGTATTATTTTAAGGCTTTTAAAAAATGTTTGAAATGCTCATATTTATTGAGAACTCACAAGGTAAGAATTGCTACAAAAAAGGTGTCATTGTTCTTTCAAAGATGATGCCATTAATTACTCTCAGGACAGCCAACAGTAAATTATTGAGTGCTGATGAAATCAGAAAAATCTGCCTGTAGTTTTATGCCCTATACTTTGATTGCCTTCCAGAATTCATTTGAAGTGATAAATATGTGTCACTGGACTTGTTCATGGTTTTTCCATACACCTCCCTCCTCCCCCCACCACACCTCCTCTTTGGTTAACATCTTAGGGGCATTCATAACACTAGGATAGTAAAGAAAAAATCATCTTTCAGTGCCACTTTAAACTGTCAGTGTTTAAAATGGGACCACATTCTTATGGAGGCCTTTTTCTATTCCAGAAGATAGAGAATTTAAAAAACGGAGAAGCATTAAAATGACTCAACGGCATTCTTACAGGTCCTCTTTCCTTTTTATGACCATCTGTCTTACCAGAGTTGCCATCTCAGGCATGATGACTTCAGTGGAATCCTCTGGCCTCCAGGACTTTACATCTTAACCCTTAGGGTTGACCAAATACTTGCCAAAATTCCACCTTGGTTCCTTCTTTGAAGAATCACCAAGAAATCTAAATGCAGATTCTGCTTCAGATCTTAGAATCTTAATGTTGTGGAAGACAGGATATGTTAGTTCATAGTTATACTTTGCAAAGATTCTACTAAATTGGGTGGAGCTCTGAGTCTCTAAATTGCATGAAAGAACCAAGGTTCTGAATTGGAATGGTTCAGACTCTGTGCAGTCCTGCGTACTAAATAATTTCTGTCAGAGAGTAGGGAGTCACTAGCCATGTTTACAATTAGTGAAACCTCCATTCCTTTGGGCCCTTGAATATCTTAAAGATTTGCTGTAAGAGATTCCATTTTGGATAATTCTAATAGGAGGTCTCAGCAGGCTCCAAACTCTGTATTCTAAACTTTTATGCCTATGAGATTTGTGTCAGATTTATTCAATGTAGTCATTAAGAGAGAAAAACTTGATATGGCATATTGATATGCTAATTCATTATACCAAGCATTGGCAAATGTATTCTATAAAGGACAAGGTAGTGAATATTTTAATTTGCAAGTCATAGTTTCTATCATAGCAACTACTTGATTCTGTTGTACTATGGATGCAGTTATAGATCATATACCAACAAATGAGTCTGGTTGTGTTATAAAAAAAATATTTATGGACACTAAAATTTTAATTTTGTATAATTTTCACACACTCCACAATTTTATTTTTCCTTTGTGGTTTTTTAATCATTTTAAAATGTAAAAACCACTTTCTCATCTTGCAGTTTAGTTTCCTACTATACCACATTTTAGGCAAACTCTAGAGTGCTTCTCAAGCTAGCATCTAGTTATCATGGGATAGGCATGCTGTTGTAGAACCCTGTAACCAAAAAACTCAACCTTTCTTTAGAGTGACAAGAATAAACTATATGAATCTGTCTTCTCTGTTCCTTGGGTCTCTTTCTTACAGGGAAAAGTCAATGAATATTAGTAATTGCTATTATTATATTTGTCTGTCATTCCACCCCCAATATTATAAGCACCATGTGCTCTAATTACTGTGCTAAACTACAAATTGAAGACATTCACCTGGAGAGGGGGAACAAGACAGATCAAAACAGGGGAGGGAAGAGCAAAAGAAACTATGATGATGGTTCACAAGTGTCTTGGTGGTGGTAATTTTATGGGGACTACAACTGAGAGGAGAATGAACGATGATGTAATAAGTAAATAAATAAATAAGATTAAGAAAAAACAAATCACTGTGTTAGGTACTTTGAGTGCTTGACATCAAGAATATCTTTATCAAAATACAGTACGAGAAGTACAAATAAAGACAGTAGAAGATATAACAAACTAAGAGACAAGGTAGCTAACCAGAAGGCACAAATTTATGTTTGGGAATAGGAAATGGATTTTAAAGGAGACTTCCTAACCTGGGCTTTTAAGAGGGTGCAGGGTAATGAGAGAATTGACAGGTTTTTCTGCCCTCCCCCCATTGATGGACCTCTATACGCATGCCTGATGGAGAGCACCTGGAGCAGGGTGTGGGCCTACGTGAGTGGCACACGTGAGTCAGAAACTACATGAGTGCAGAAGCAGCAGCAGCGGTGGTATGGCGTGGTAGGCGTGGAGATGTGTGGCAGAGTGCTGCGGAGTGCAATAGATTTCGGCGGATATGGCAACGATTAACGCAGCAAGTCTGCTTGGACTGATGTTGAACTTTCTGGGTTTAGGGTGGTTGCACAACAGAGGGACACAATGTCAATGTTAAATATTGAAGAAAGATATTCCAGTTATAATTTAGCTAATGAAGCTGCATAAAAGCTGTGCAATTATTTTAACCCCCCTTTTACTTACAAATAAACTTTAGCCCCTAATATTCTATAATCTCAAATTTTAGAAAGAGGAACTATAGACACCCTGAAAAACCTCTTTGCAGTTATAAAAATGATCAGTGTTTACTAGTTACTAAGGCAAATATAATCCATCTACCTCTACTTTCAATTCAATACACTGTCTATACTAATGAATGTCTAATTTTGTGTCTCCATATTTCTATAGTGCTTCAACTTGTGTTGTGATTTAGCAGTTAAATAGTACCAGCTAAATGGGAATGTTTGTAGCAAACAATAAAAATAAACTAGGTGTTGTATAAATTGATAAGGATCTTCATTTATATATTGTGATTGAATAAATTTCATTTGCATATTGTGAGGCTAAAACTATATATATTCCATTCACTACTCACAAAACCAAACACCTAGGTATATCATATTTTTTTCACTGACTTATAGCAACATCTCAGAGATATTGAAACACTAAAGAAAATTTATACCAAAATATTGTTAAAACACGTATAATCCTAGATTTAACTTTCAAAATCCCTCTTTATACATATATTGTACACGTTCTCAAATTTGCTTTCATTTACACTGACATTTTTCTCTAAATTAGGGTTAGGGAATGTAGCTAACCTTTGAAAAACTCTGATTAAAATATATCAGAGTTATACAATAGTTGGTATTTCTATAAGCACTACTTTAGTTACAATCAGCAATTTTCCAAATGGTGTGTTTTAGTTTACGAAAGTTTGAAATGTTTTCTAATTTCCCTTGTAATTTTTCTTTCCCCCATGAACAACTTAGAAGTGTGAATTTCAAAACACTTAAGATTTTCCCTAAACATATTTTTACTAAATTCTAGTTTGCTTCTTTGCAAACTATATTTCTGAATAAATATAACTCTTTTAAATACACCAAAACTCATTTTATAGATCAGCTTATGTTCTGTACTGGTGAACATGCAGTTGTTGTGTATGTAAAAGTCAAGTATGTCTCAGTGGTTTATAGAGTTGTACAGATCATCTACTTCTCTATGTCATTGCTTAGTTAATTATAACTGGATGTAGTATATCTCCCTCATTTTGTCCTAATCAAATTCTCACAGGTACCCTGTGGTTTTTTTTTTTTTTAATATGGGTGGGAGGAGCAATATAAAAGAACAATACTAGCTTTAGAAGGAGTTTAGATAAAAAGGACTAACCAATGATTCATACACGTTTTGAAAAAATGGCATTTTGGTTTTGTGGTTTGGTTTTTTGGTAAGAAGCAAGCAGCTGCTGTAGTGTTTCTTAACTTAAAAAAAAAAAACCTCAACAACCAAAGACATCAAAGAGAGACACCCTTGCATTCTCAGCCAAGCCTCTCCCAGTTTAAAGCGAGCCAAACCATGTCAAATTGAGAGAGTTAAAAAAGGGTGAAGATAGAAACAGCTGTAGACAATCAGAGAACTGAGTACCAAATTCCTCATGCTTTTTTTTCTTTGGTCCAAAACAAGCAGTGGTTGACCCTCCCTTTCTCAGTCATGTCAAAAATAAGCACATTCTGTTTGGTAGTTCTCTGTGCTTAATGAAAGGTTGGCTGAATCATACTAATTTCATGAGCTCCCTACTTGAGTAACATTGTAGGGTGGTGATGAATTAATCTTGCTGCTCCATGTATCACTTTAAAATGATTCTGCATCTGCTTCTTTTAGTAAATGTTCAGTTTTTCAGATACCTGTCTACACTGTGGCCTCTGGCCATATAGGGGTTTAGGATAACTCAAGGAGGAAAAGCATAATGGTGCCAGAGATCCAGACAAGTTCTGTCTTCTGGATGCTGCTGGGCAGGGGTCATCCCTGTTCTTGTTACCACTATGATGCAACAGGATTCTTATTGCATTTGAGACATCCTTATATACTTTATCCTGACTCCAGGCCAAGCTGTATTATCCCCCTGGCTTTCTCAACACCTTCTAAGAATTTCTGGTCAAGGAAGACTGCATAAAGGTAGGAGCACTGTGTTGAGCTCACTTATCTCACCAATCCTCTTCACCAAAGCCACACCACTGCACCATTTGGTATGTTTCCAGGTTTAGAGGTACAAGTGTGCAGGCCACAACTTTACTGTTCCAAGCAATCTTATACTTTTCTCTGTGTTCTCCTTCTTTGTAAAAGGGAATATGAGGACACACAGACCTGACCTTCTCCTGCCTCTAGCAGTTCTTTTTTTTCTTTTACCCATTCCTCTAAGACTGGAAAAATGAAACTTTCTACTTCCTCTTCTTTTCTGGCAAGCACTTCAATTTATTCATAAAAAGCACCTAACCTGATGGCTTAGTGTTAATGGTAGGTATTGTGTTTCTCTACTCAGTGGAAGAAACCCACGATCTGGGTATATCATGCATGCATGTGCTCAAAATGCAAGCTGTTGCATCATCAGGATCTGATGACTAAGCATGAAGATACTGGGGAATCTGGTTTGATTCAAACAGACTCCATCTTGTCTCTAGCTGCTGGGCTGAAACTTCTGAGTGAAAATTAAATAACCTGACTCAGCAATTTGGTGACTAATAGTCTTCGGTGTGGAGACTTTTGCCCACCAATTATGGATAGACAGATGAATTTAAGAACCAACCCAAAAGGTTTCATAACAAAAGACTTAAACCCAGACCACTTCTCTGCCTGAGCCTTTGAAAGTCCCTAAACCCTGACACTGAAGGTACATACCTTGGCACTGTCCCTTGGTCATGCACTGGAATCATGATTCCTGTCTCCAATAAACACCTTCCTAATTATGTTATGATCTGATTAGTTTACTTGGGTCAATAATACATCGGTGCATTATATTAAGTGTAATATTTCTGTTACAGATGTTTAGAAATTTCCAGTACCTGGGAACACACTTGCTTTTTAAATCAGGATGAAAATATTTGTGGAGGTGCCCATACAGTTGATGCTTTCTTTTCCTCTTATAACACAAATGAAGTAATGAATTATGTGAGAACTGACTATGTGTGTGTGTGTGTGTGTGTGTGTATATATACACATATATGTATAAGTATATGTGTATATATATATACATATACACACACATATACATCAATTTGCCTCAAATAGTTACATTATATATGTAGAAACACTTATGAATTGCAAGAAAATTTACATCTCTTTAATTTGTATGAATTAATTTGCATCTCTGTCAACCTTCTCCAGCACACCTGAAAGAAACCCATCACTACCCAATCGTTGGATTACCCATGAGCCATCTCCTGTTAATTGGAGCAGAACATGTAGACTTACACAACTCAAGAAAATTAGGAAAGGGCCATCCTTTGCTCAGTGTTGTTCATGGAGCTTCCTTCTGTTCAGGGTCCTTTAACTGTAGAGGACAGTGACTCCTCCATGTAAGTTAGGTGACAGAACCCTAGAATCCATCCAGGCACTCCTGGAAGTGCTGAAGATAGACCAATGTAAAAGGCAATAGAATCTCTGTCCTTTTGGTGCTTTTCTGTGAGTCCAGGTGGTATAAATTGAAGAAGGGCATAAGCATAAAATAAAATATCATTAAATTTTTACTATGGGACCAGGTCAGATGATTTGCAAAACACTATCATTTTATTGGCTTATAGAATATGATGCAAAAGAAAGATAACCCTCAGAGCCAATAGTGCTTGAGACTTGATGTTAATGGAAAGCCTTTGTGGGTCTGTCCCCTGGTTCATACTGAAGAACCACTGTCCTCTATAATTACAGGAATCTGAGCAGAAAGAAGCTACAGGAACAACATCAAGGCAAGCAAACCAAGGGTGGGCCTTTTCCTAATTTTCTTGGTTTGCTCAAGTCCATGTGTTCTGCACCAAGTAATAGGAGATGGCTCAGGTGTAACCCAACAATTGGGTAGTGATGGGTTTCCCTTCAGGAGTGCTGGGAAAGGTTGGCAAAGGTTCAGTTTAATTCATTAACATTAAGGAAATAGAAAATTTCCTGCAATCTTATCAGCTACACAAAGTTAATTAAGATAACCCTCTGTTTTCAGGTAAGTATGGCACTTTAAACAAGTGTGGTTTGATAAGTGCTATGCATTTATCCATAAATTCCATAAATTACACAGACTACATTTTGACATCTTTATATTCTAATAGAGATTAAATTCCAGGTCCTCCGTGACTGAAGGAAATTGGAATGAAGCTGATGGAAAGAGCTCAAGGAGAGAAAAATATGGAAAGGGATGATTTCTCAGAAGAATGGAATTATCTTTTTTCTATCTTTTTTTTTAAGATGAATTACTTATTTAATAAGAAGTTGGAAAAGAAATGGCCCCATAAAGGGCCAAATCTGAGATTTTAGAGAAGGAACAGATTTCAGAATAAATTAAACTTATCAGCGAGTGATCAAATTCTATTGTTATTAGGCTTAATTCACACTGATTTTTAAATAGATGTATAACAATTAACAACAACAAAAATCCTCATATACATGAGCAACACCAAGACAACTGATGCTATTTCCCAATGCTACTGGCTAGTTTTGTTTTACTTTATCTTTTTATTATATGATTTTTGTACAAGCCAACCCAAATACATAGTTAACCAGTACTAAGAAATGAAAGTTATATAAATTCTAATTCACCTCCTCGTGTTGTTTGTTGTCCTTGTTGTTGTTACAAGAATCTTTTAAAATGATCTTAGAGGGCCTCCCCGGTGGCGCAGCGGTTAAGCACTGTGCTGTGGAGCTGTTGGCAGTGGCGACGTGAGTTTGACACCCGGCCTGGGAGAATCCCGCATGGCACGGCAGACCTCTCCTGCCTCGCCCGCTGCTCCCCTCAGCAGTGTATTTCTGATCTGCCTGTTCTGCTACCCGCTCCAACTCTGGTGAACCCTCTCGCAGCCCCACACCTCTGGCCTGTACCCCAGCTTGTATGTATAAATAAAAAATAAATCTTTAAAAAAAAAAGATCTTAGACCTGGGTAATGGATTTAAAAGTTCCAGTTATGCTTATATGTCATATGTGTTCTACAAGTAAATATTTTTTTTAAAGATTTATTTATGCATACAAGCTGGGGTACAGGCCAGGGGCGCGGGGCAGTGAGAGGACTTACCAGAGACAAGAGTGGGGAGCAGAACAGGCAGATCAACCGAAATACACTGCTGAGGGGAGCAGCGGGCAATGCCGGAGAGGTCTGCCATGCCATGTGGGAATCTCCCCGGCTGGGCAACTAACTCAAGTCACTGCTGCCGACAGACAACTCCACAGCGCAGCGCTTAACCGCTACGTCACCAGGGAGGCCCTCTGTATGTAAATACATGTGGTAAATGCTCGGCCCTTGGTTTGAACTTAATAGAAACATCAGGGTTTTTCCCTGCAAGAAGTTAGCAAATAAACATGGATAATTGTTATGGGGGAGATTATTATCCCAAACTACAGTTAAAGTTATACTAGGTTTAACCTTTGGCCATATTAGAGTCACTTGTAGAATAAGCATTTTCATAACCAGTAGACAAACAGAAAACTGGTTGTCTTGGTTACATGTGATATTCATCAGAATTGTTTTCTTCCTGTGACTTTCCACATTCTGAGTTACAATTATTCATAATTATGTTAAATGCCACTAATCATACACTGGCAAGCACATATCGTAGTGGCATGAGAGTGATTCATTTTCATGTGTGTCTTGCATACAGCAAGATTCTCTTGGTGAAGGGAAATGTTTAAGTTGGCAGTAACAGGGTATTAAAGGTTAGAATCAGAAGCACCTACATGAATTTATTGCCAACTTGACATGATTTTTAATATTATGTTGAATGTTGGGCACTAGATAGTTTTGCTTGTTCACTAAGCATTGACAGTAAATACATATAATATTTGTACAACTTTGCTCTCTTTAGTAGATAAGTACTTATTTACTGCAGCATAACACGAAAAAAGGTTATCATGACCTCTGTCAAAGAACAGAAACTCCTGTCTCATATGTATATAAAGTGGTTGTACAAATATAGTCATTTATCTATTTATGTTGAATATTACATTTTTAAATGAGAATGATTAATATTACACACTTTATTAGCAACAATAATTAAAACCAAAATATAAAATTACATTTAAAAGATAAAGAAGATATCTACATGTATTTTGTCTGTTTTCGGAAGAAATCTTTAAGCTACAAAATAACAATTTTCCTATAATTTTATGTGTCTACTATTGAGACCGTTGGATGGAATGTGAGGTAAATCTTCATGACAAAAGTAGAGCAAATGCTACCTTAAGGGGTGGTTGAAAAGGAGTAGGCCTATTTCCAAGAAATATTAATAGTTGGTAATAAGTCACTGTAAATAGACACCTTTCTGAAGGTTTTCTTTAAATTTACACCATAATGAAGGTGTGGTATATATCCAGTTAAAAATGGACAGCTTAAGCATTTATCGGAGGGCATTAAGCCTAGAATTATACAATAAAAGATAAATTACTTTTTAATAAGAAGTTGGGAAAGAAGAAATGTTATTTATTACAATTTTGGCTGACCACAGCTTCTTAAATATCTCGTGTAAAGGCAATCAAGGATATTTGATAAAAATGCACTTGGATAAATGTGAGGCAGAAATGAAAAAGACTAGTCAAAGGTGTCCTGTATTTGTTATGAACCACCGTATTCTTTCCATGGATGTGAAGTGCTCTGAGTCACTATTACTATTTATATAGGAAGTCAGTAATATATTCTAAGAAAAGTATTACAGTAAAATATTCTGAGTATTTTTGACAATTATGATTATTATTTTTCTTATCAGGAAAATGAAGCTAACAACATTAACAATATTGTGTCTTTTTGACTAACTGTCCACAAAGTGCTTAATATAGTACCTAGAACTTAGCAAGACTTAAATATATGATAGCTATTATTTTCTTGGTTTCTTTACAGAAAACAGGTTATTTGAGATTGTTTGGAGAAATCCAAAACACTGCTTACAATGACTACAAAGAGAAGGATTTAGAAGATTTAATCTTTTTAGCATCTTCTCTTCCTCTGTGCTGACTGGCACTATCTATTACAATTCACTATGCATTAGTATTGTTCAGGATTGCATCAGAGCTTTCTGTTTCCACATGCAATTCTTTCAGGTGCCAAATCAGATTTTCTCTCCCAAGACAGTTCTCTGAGGGCAGCCACAATCTGCAAACACTGAGCCAGCCAAGGAGACTACTTGGGATTTCTTTAAGGAATCTCAGATTGCAAAATTATTTGCACTTAAATGGATGTATTAAATGAAAATTCTCCATTATTTCCCCAGATTTCCAAATGTGATAAAGCAGTGATTTCAAAGAAATAAGACTTTTGTGCAACTAGAGCTTTTTTTTCTGCTAAAAGTGTTCCCCCTATGTGTCATAAATGTATAACTTGAGTAGAAACTAGTATATATGCATGCAACTGCCTGTCTTAGTCTAAAGTTCATTTCAATTTCAAGAGAGAAAATCTTTGTAGAATATTTTGTGGTAGAGCAAATATGAGTTTGTGCCTCTGAGAGTCATCTTTTGGAGTGGTCTGCTTAGGAGGCAGTGAGTGGCAATACAGAGATGAAAGGTGAAATGTGAATGATAAAATAGGATAAACATTGAGACAAAAAAGACCCCAAAGAGGGTGAGATTCAAAAACATTATAAGGCACGTCAATTTCAATTTCAAAGCACTTTAAAGAGTACCTTTCTTTTCATTTCAACCAAGCAATAAAAATTCATTGAAGTTACATAACCTTCAGCTTTGCCTTAACCACTTCTAAACATTAGAGTACATAGGTGAACAGGACAACATCATTTCACTTTCTCCCTAAAAAGCCCACTTTGGGAAGTGAACAATTTCCCTTGGTCCTTTCTTGGATGTATGTAAAATTCTCCAGGCTGTCTCTTAAATATTCACTCAGCTACACATTTCAAAAATGATCATTTATAAAATAAACTAGGTCTTCTATAAAATATACACATCCCACCTTTGGTTAAAAGTTCACACTGAGTTTCAACAACATTTCAGTCTTCATTTTCCTAATAACAGATGCCCCTTTAGACTGGGTCCACAGAGTCTCATTAAAAGCCCGTATCAATCACTGCTTACACCTGAAGCCAAGCTGTTTCCATAGTCCGGAATGTTCGTACCCCTGAACTTTATCTCTCCAATTTGACACCTATTGAGGCCTTAATGGAACCTTCTGCAGATCTCTTCTAACTCAGAATTTTGGAAGCACTTGCTTTGGGAGGCAGCTGCTGTGCTAGTGGCTTGTGTGCTGCTGTTGCTGCACATGTATGTGTTTCACCCCAACCTTGAGAGGAAGCAAGCTGCTAGAAGGAAGTAACTTTGTTTCATACTTTCTTTATTTTTTGCTTTGTTAATTCAATAAACACATGGCGAATCTTATGCATGCTAAAGCACTAGGGATATTACCAATCTTAAGGGGTTCTCTCTGCAGTCAGGAATCTCACAATCATCTAGCATAGTCACCAATTTCTGTTTCCAGAGAGACAAATGAGGGCCAAGGTTATTATTTTTTTTTTACTATGGCTTAACTCATAGTTTCTCATATTTTGAGGTATATGTTACAATTGGGCTGGAGGGGCAGGGGAGAAGATAAGAATAGGAAATGGTATTTTTAACATGTATCCTACATGATTAATTATGCTGCTTAGCCAGGTATGAAAATCTGGCATTGATAAAGATCAAATCCTAGAAATGTCACAGAATTATTAAATTCCATAATATCAAGTATTCCATAAATATTAAACTTAATAATAAATTCCATAGTGACCTGCTCTATATACTTTTTTAATGTCTCCTTTAAGCAGCATAGTGTTGACATTATTAGCACTAACATAATAAGTAGTCAGTACTAAACTGTATTTAAATATTAGCTCTGCTCTGCCCCTTCATCTGGGAGTTTGGACATGGTATCTTATTACCTCCCTAAGTGTCAAATGGGGATTCAGATAGTGACCCATCAGGATTTTTGTCAAGATTACATTTAAATCTTGACATTATTTTTTTGTATAAATCATTAGAACAGCTACTTATCAAATACAAAATTGTATATTTTGCTTATTTCTAGATATTAATTTCATTAATACATTAATACATTTACTACCTAGGTAGTAAATGTGAATATTTGTGTAAATATTTGTAAATAAATAAATAATAAATGTGTAAATAATGAATGACAAATGATGCTATTAAAATACTAAAATGATAACTAAAAGTTAATGTATAAAACGTGAATGTTAAATGAAACTAAATTTGTAATACTACCATAAAAATGGTTACCAGACCCTGCAAATATTCCCATTTACCACCCAGCTATTGTTTTAACATCCCCTCAGTTTATCTACATTAAGGAACCAATCCCACAAAAATTTACTTGGAAATTTATATCATCTTTAGTAAACTTGAGCTATGATGATTATAGAAAAATAACGTTGAACAGAATATGTCATTATTTATGAAGACAAGTAATATGACAAAAATAAACTGCATTTTGATGTATTCTTTAAAAAATAAGTTATCTATTTATCCTTTCTTAAAGGTTTTCAAAATACTTAATTGATTTTGAGGTATATTTTAAGGATTCATTTATATTATACTTTTATATTATACTTTTTATATTATACTTTTTTTATAAAATATTACTTTTGGACACTATCATCTGATATTATTCATCCTTTTTTTAAGAGAAAATTTAAGAACATTCCAGACAATTTTTACACTATTTCATTATTTCTGTAGTGACTTTAATACCATTTATTATTTATTATTAATTAAAAAACTTAATCTATTAAAATAACTTTAAGTAAGGTTATATTACTCATGTAATTTAAAAATAGTTCTTGATATTAAGGCAGGCTAATGTACTTCCCTAAAATTTTGGAGATGTAAGCATTACTCTTTCATCAATTTGTGTATCCTTGGGGTAAGCCTATAATATTTTTGAGCTGCATTTTGCTCACCTTTAAAATCAGAATAATTAGGTCTTCTCTTTACCTTAAAAGTGTGTTGCAAGAATTAATTACATCTTTAAAAATATATGGAGCTCTTTACCACCTTATAAGCAAATATAACAACTATCAAACATGTTACACCTTAACATAAGGAGTAATTTTCTCTTTCTTTATGTCTTGCTGGAAGGCACCCTGTGTAGTAGTTTGTAATCTTAATAAAAACTATTTTAAAGAATTTTAAGATCTTTTATTTTTTATTATATTTTCTTATTTTTTATTTTAAGGGGTACTTTTATAAAAGAAAGTTATAATTTGAGACTAACTATAATTACTATACTGGCTAAGTAACAAAGCCCTCAAACACAAAGATCCTTAGGTTTGGAGGGTATTTAAAACATTGGTCTAACATCTTATTTAGTGTAGGTATCATCTTTCTAGTCTGCTTGATAAATTGACTTCTAACACCAATTTGATCTTTCCCAGGGACCACTTTAAAAAGCAATACATTTTATTTTAAAAATCTGGGAATAAACATGCAGTGGAGACCAACAAACTTAAGTATATATTAGTTATTTAAGCAGTCTTATGGATTCAACATACCTCTAGCGAGATTGACAGGAATAAAAGAAAAGACAAACAAATGCATTTGGCATGAAAATGCAACAAAACTGTAGCTTTTCTAAAGACTAAAACAAGTAGGCTATCAACTTTATGACAATAATCTTGAAAATACATATGGAATGATTAAATAAGAAATTCAAATGGAAAGGATATATTTACTCAAAGACAGATGGAAAAGCCTCTGATTTTTGGGCCATGGTGGCCTCACTGGGTAATACCAACTTAAGAGTCCTTGCCTGAGTTTTCAGGAAGCCCCCTAATTGACCTCCCTGTCTGCCTCTCTGTAAATGAGGCAAGTTAATACATTAGCACTTCATTTCTGACTTCTTGGATTTTTGTTTAAGTTCTATACAAAAATGAATAAAGGTAGTTTGTGATGATAAACAAAATGTAAAATAAGAGGCCATTTGAAACACCTAGTTGGGATCAGAATAGAAGATTCCAGATTAATCTACTAATAGCTAAGATTCACTATACTTAAAAATGAATTTAATTATTGCCTACAAGTATTCAGAAAATATATCTTGAGGAACAGTTGTTATTTAGCTCTGGTTAACAATGATGACCAATGGAGATACTTATTTTTAGCAAAAAGAAAAAAGAAAACTTGATTTTTAAATGTCAGCACTATTCAAATTCTGAGAGAATAAGGCAGTGCAGAGCTAGGTAACTGGAGTGGATAGATTCAAAGATTTCCATTTTAAATGATTAGACTTTAGTGTCTTAAAAATTATGGTTATAAAATATGATCATTTTACTTTTGTCAGATATGCTACTATATAACCTAATCCTTTGTAGTTGTGATCTGTAAATTCCTTAGTTGTTTAGATTCTCCCGCATCAGTGTATATAGTTAGCTGTATATCTTTTGAAAAGAATTATATCTCTTTGAGTAGGCTGTCAGATAAACTACAGGATTCCCAGTTAAATTTGAGTTTCAAGTAAGTATCATATATAACTATTTAGTATAAGTAAATATTACAAGGTAATAATTATATCAAAAATTATTCATTGTTTACGTGAAACTCAAATTTAACTGGGCATCCTACTTTTTTTTTTTTTTTTTACTAAATCTGACAATCCTACTTATAAGCCTGTGTTTTCTAATAAATATGATGAGTGGTTTGAGCAGACAATTTCTAAAATCTTTCTCAGTTTAATGTTGTATGATCCCTGTTACAATTTGTTTTATAGATTACAAGCATTTTATATGTATATTCAAAATCCAAATCTTGTAACATAGAATGTCATACTATTTTATTGCTATCTTAGTTCCACATACCTCTTTCCTGTACCCTTTTAATGACAGAGTGACTACTTAGACTAGAGCTACCTGAATGCCCTCCATGTAGCCCACATTCCACTGCATATTAAATAGGTATTATTTTTCCTATTTGCAAGAAAAATTTTGAAAAGCAAAAAGACTCAAAGTTGACAAACTCACAGATATAGAGTTTATAAATCCTTACCTTTCTGTTTTCCTATGGTGTCTTTCCACCTTTACCACTGTCACCTAGGAAAAACAGCTAAAATAGCAAATAACTAATACTCAAATAAAAAGAGATACATGCTAGGTGCTTGACACATTAATTTCTGTACATGAAATGAACTTCTGGTAATGTGCTCTTTCCATAACACTATAAACATTCAAAATACATACATTGTTAATTATTTTACCTGTCTGGCTGCATTTGATGTTCTCAGATGTTTTCCTTGTAAATAGAGGGAAATATACAGTGCAATTAATTCAGCTGCAAATTCCTCAGAGGATGGACCTGTATAGAAATATAGAAGGGTTAAATTCAACTTGGGTATTTTTGGGTATTTTTGATCTCACAGTAGAACACATATTATACATACATTCATATATTTCATATATTATAATACCTTTGTTGGTTTGATCAAGGGTAGTTGACTCCAGAATGTATCAGAATTTCTAATTATTCTTGAATTACTGTTTTGCCTCCCTTGACTAAACATTCCTTGCCTCAAACAGGAAACAAGCAGGATCTTAAAGTCCCCCAGACTTAGCTGGTCCTTTGGAACAAGGCAGGTTTAAGTTGCCTGGAATGTCAAGGCTCATCTAGAATTTGGAGATAAGATGTTCAACATACTGTTTTATACAACAACATTAATTTGTTGAGGAATAATGTAAGAAATGTGATATCCTTAAAGCGAATAGCTGCAATGTTTTTAAATAAAAAATAAAAGTCAGAAGGAATAAAATGTGATTCTAGTTTTGCCACTTCACTGCATCAAGACTCCAGGTAAGTCATTTGCTTCTGTTTCTAAACCATAAAGTAGGGATTTGAGTGTTTTCTCTGCAAGCTCTTAAGGGCTTAAACTGGATTCAATAAATGAAAGCACTTTGCAAGTCCCTTGTTATTAATAGTCCATATATCTTCAATCATTTTTAACACAATCAGAGTGATTATGCAAGGTACATGGAGAAAAAAATAACTCAGAGATCATAGAATATTTACAGACCCATTATAGACATAAGGAAATGGAAGATTCCACTATTGAGTGGTGTGAGTGAAGTCATCAGAGAGCAAAAACCCAGAGTTCTCAAATTGGAGTAAGCTGAATTCTGCTGTATAGTCTGTGCCTTGGCCAAGACACCAGTGGTTCTCCTTTGTAACATTCTTAAAGAAAATGGTCTCCATTACCCTTATTACCTTTATCTTCACTGGCTGTTGCTGCCTTTTTTTTTTTTTTTTTTTGCCAGAAACAATAACGCTCCTATTGTCACTCAGTAAGCAGTCAAACCAGAGATGTGAACCCAAAGCTGTCTGGCTCCAGAGCCTGAGCTCTTAACTGCTGTGGTACTTAGTTAACCACACACATGCCACACCTCCCAAGTGAAAAGGATGAGAAGGGGAGGGGAACCCTCACAGAGTAAAATCTGCTATTTGTTAGGTTTTATGCCTAGAAAGCTAGAGTCAGTCGCATCCTTGGCTCAAAGTTGCACATTTTGAGACACATGGGAACTGACAAGCATCTAGAGTTTATGGAGTTCTTTAAGACATTTAAAGGAATTTATCTCTTTTTAAAGAATCTTTTCAGTGGCACTTATATTTGTATAAAAACATACTTAAACATTAAAAAGATTGTCATTGTTCCAGGAAGTATGGAAAATATTCAGATACAATCCAATTCTATTTTCCAACAATTTTTTGCATTGCCCACTTTAACCAGTTTACATCTGCCTCTATTTGCATAAGCATATACATATTTATGATGTAAACCATTTTCACTTTTAATATTTTCCAGCAGAGATCTGAAACTAGGCTATCTCTCAAGAGACAGATAGTTAAATGGACCTTTATTCTACCTGGTGATTTTGAAACTAATTCCATCAGGTAACCATGCAGAGAATGTGGACTCTCCCTAGTTGAGCAGACCCACCTTCCACCTGTGCCATTTTAAATAGACTACCAGCCCCTTTGATTTAAAAAGTCCTTCCCTAACTCAATGTCCCACTGATTGAGAATACTCCAGCAGGAAGAATCCTAAAGATTCTTCATTCCTTGGTTCATTCCACAAATATTTGCTTAGAGCCTCTGGTGTTCTGCACTATCCTTTCAGAGTACAAAGAATAAGACATGATGGCTTCAGCTCAGCCCCACACCCTTTGTTTATTGTGTAAATGAATAACTGAAACAGAGTGTCATAGGACCTGTTTTCAACTAATGGAATCTATTGGGGGCTCAAGACAGGGAATGGCTAATTCTCTTTGTGCTATCAAGAAAGTCTTCCAGAGGAGATGATTCCTGAGCAAATGCATTAAAAATGATTAGGTAGAGGGGCTATGGGAAAAGATTTACCGAGCGATATTAAGCAAAATTTGGACAATTTTATACTAAGTCATACAACTAGAAGGAAGGATAGGAAGGGAGTAGTTTTCTACCATAACGTAAAAACATTTATAGCAAGTGTGATTACTGTTTTGCTAATAAAATATGTTACCAGCAGATTACAGAGGAGATAGTTCAATACTAAACAAGAATACCAAGCATAGCCTATTAGTGATTCTTAAAAATGCCAGACACTACTACACCTAATATAGGCTGGTAATGCTGGGTAACAAAGCACTCCAATAGTTCAGGAACTTAAGCCAACACAAATTCATTTTTTGCTTATGCAGTCAAGCATTTTAGGTTTTGGAGCTCTCCCAGGGCAGCGGCCCTAGGGTTGATAGTTTGGCATTCCAGAATCTTCCAAACCTGTGCCATCTCCATTTTAATTCACACTTCCATGATTGCAGCAGCATGGGGAGAAGGGAGCATAGGAATCAAGCACTGGCCCTAGAATGATTCCAGGAAAGAAATCATTTCTAGTCTGCTCACATTTAGTTACCCAAACAGGTTACGTCACCATACCTAATTTCAGTGGGGCAGAGAGTATAATCCTCCTTTATGCCTCAAACCAGGACAAGAAAAATTGTGAGTGTGAATGCCTTCAGCAGTTAAGAAATGTTATATAAAAATGTTTTATGTCTCAGATTAACCTTATGGAATCAATGTTACTATGTCATACATTCAGGTTGAAACTAATTAAAATTTAATCTTCATCTTGTGATTGAAAATTACAGACTTTAGTATCACTGTTACTCAATGTTTGTATCATTGTGCAAGGAACTGTAAACACTAATCATTTAGAAGCATAACTGATTCATGAAATAATTTAATCTTAAGACTGAAATTCAGACACATTTAAACAAAGTGATTTGTTACTGTTAATATTAGGTGAAATATAAAAAAAATTTTGCTATATGGTTCCAGTATTACAAATAAACCATTTTTTTATGTGTAAAGATAGAATAAAAGGAATCTATTATGTACAGGAAGGAATACATACTAATGACTTCATAAAACACATATCACTTGATATTTAATGTTACTTATTTTCACCAATATTCTTGGTTGCTGCGATGCATAATTAAAGGAGTATATAGTCGTGTTGGTTCTAAATATCAATTTTATTTTTACTACCTACCAAATGTTATCAGTAAGGTGAAATAGTAACAGGTTTTTGCTAATACCAAAGCAGAGGCCTCCTTAAGGATCTTTACCTCTAACTTCTCTAGAAGAGTTTACTGAAATATTTTTATTTTAAAAATGTAGTTTAAAGTTAATTTTACATTATCTTTATAAAAGCAAACTTTTGGACAAAAAATGGCGTGCATCTTACGATTGGCGCTTATGACGATATAGACAATATAGACATGGTATGCAAATATATTTGTTCATCAAGTATATGTAAGAATATGTAAGGAGCATGCAGGTGGGAACTAAACTAAAAACAAGCACACATCTGTGCCCATATGATGTCTTTAGTCCCATGAAACTTCCAAGCGGCGAATCAAATCTACCATTCGATTCTGACTTTTAAGACATCAGACATGATATTGGCCAGTCCTCATGCCACAGCTGTTACAGGCCTTTGAAAAAATGCCTCTAAAGCCAGGGCGAGCGTAAACCTGCCACCGATTAGAAAGCTCACAGCGTCACAGGTGCGCTTTGAACAGCTACTTTGGATCAGGTGGGAAAGAAAGAACAACACTGGACGTCGAAGGTCAGACCTCCGGGACGGCAAGGTGCAGGCCCCGTTCTGCGAGTTTCTCTCCCCACTTCCGCGGCGGCCCCGGTCCTTCCCTCCGGCCCTCGCCGGGCAGGTACCCTCCCTTCCTCCCCACCTGTTGGGCTAGGGTGTGCCGGGCTCCCCGGAGCGACGCCCTAGCGGTGAGAACCAGAGGGAACACTACCTGGGAGCTTCCTTTCGCTTCGCTTTCCCCAGCCAGACCCCAAAGACCTAAAGCCCTAGGGGGTAGGAAATTCCCGCTGCGTCCTGGCCCACCCCCGCCCCGTTCTCTCTCCGGCTCGCTGCCTCTCTCGCTCGGATGCCGCCGTGCTTGGGCACCACTTCTGGGTGGCGGTCCGGCGGAGGTGGCGGCGAGCTCCCGGGCTCTGGGCAGGGAAATGGGGCAGGGTGAGTGAGCCCGCTGGGGGAGAGGCCCGGCGGCACCCGGCAAGCCCCCGGCCCCCAGCGCGCTGGGCTGGGAGGGGCGCGGCCGGGCACCGCCCGGCCGAGGGCAGAGCCGAGCCTCGGAGGGGCTGCAGCTCTCAGCTCGCTCCAGTCCTGGCTGGAGAGACGAACCGAGAGTGCGCGGCCCGGGGGAGGGAGGAGCGGGACAGGAAGCCGCGGGAGAGAACAGGCGAGCCACTGTCTCCTTTCCAAAAGAAAGTAGGAGCCCTGAGCGAGAAAGGGGAAATTAGCCGGCCCAGCTTTTCTTGGCGAAAAGTTTGCCGGGTGCATGTTGTTGGCGCAAACTCTGCAGGAGGAGCGGGTGCGTGCGCGGCGGTGCCCGCGCGTCTTGCCCTCGTCCCGCTCTTCCTCCTCCCAGCCCCGGCAGCTCCTCTCCCTCCCCGAGAGGCGCCAAATGGCTACCCAGTAAACCCCACGGGGCGGGGGCTGCAGCGCCGCCTCCTGCCGCCGGAGCTCTGGGCGGCCGCTAGAACCCGCGGCGGCCGCGACGACACCACCCTGGGGCGGGAAGCCGGGACCGCAGGTGGAAACGCACCCGGGAGGCGGGCGGGTCCGGGCCTTGGGTGGCTCGGGCGGGCTCCTGACGCGCAGACAGCCCTGCTCAGGCCTCGGAGGCGCACGTCCCGCCCTGACCCGCCGGCCTCTCCCACTCCAGCAGTGACGCGCCGACTCGGAGCTGGAGCCCGCGCAGCGCCCCGTAGGGCGATGGACTGCAGAGCCCCGCGCGCGCAGGACGCCCCGGCGGTGCCCACGCCGCCCACCGCCCCAGCAGGGTAAGCCGCCGGCGCCCCACCGCCGTTCACCCGGGACCCCGAGGGCAGCGAGGCCTCAACCCGTTTACCTGGCTGGCGACTCGCTGCCTTGCCCGCGGCCTGACTCGTTGGCCGCCCCGCACGCGGCGGAGGAGATTGCTTCCTCCCGGCCTCCTCCGAGGCCGCCCGCGTTGGGGATTCTCGTCATTTTCGATTATTTTCCTACTGGGGCTGCCCTCGGTGGGTGAAGGGCCTTTGAATGCCAGGAATTGGGTGAGATATTGGGGCTAAAATTTGTAACAAAGAGCTCCTTGTTGGGACTCTGGAGGAGCGGCGCACGATACCTGTAAGTGATCTCCTGGGAAGGGAAAAAAGTTTCCTTGGCCAAGGACTGAGGCCCGGGCACGTGGGCAAATTCAAGGTGACTGTGAGGAAGGGGCTTTGGGCGAGCCCGTGGAGAGCGAAAGGAGGGTGTGCCAGCTGTCAGCCCGCATGACAGTTCCGGGAGCAGGCGGGTGCGCGCCTCTGATTGGGGGTGTGTGTGCCTGTGGCCAATTGCCGGTGCCAAAGCCAAGTGCAAAGCCAGAGTGCAAACAACAGTACTTTTCATTGTATCTTCACGTGTTTGGGGAGAAAAGGGCGGGGGAGGGGCTGTCACAAGGTGAGTTAATGTTAAATAAAATATGTCTTCCTGCCAGATATGCCAACAATCATTATGCTAAGCATTTGCATAAATAGAACAGGTAGTTCTGCAAGAGATGAGCATTTGGAAATAACCTTCGTCTTAGTAATCAGTGAAGTTAATGGGTGCTAGATGAGCTTCTGAAGGGGGTTCCCCCTTCAGAAGTATGTAGTATAAATTTTTTCTCCTCAGTTTCTTTTCTCATGGTTAATCTGAATGTAGAAATGCCTTTAAGAGACTTTGAACATTCAGAAATTGAAATGTTAAGGGAAAAACGACTTTGTAACTAATGAATGAGAGTTGTATAGTTTTCCTGATTTAGGAGTAGAGAAGTCATTTTTCCCTGGAACATGATAGGCGTTTCCTTAGAAGCAAGTTACAGCATGTTTATTCATCAGAGACCATGCGAACATTGGCTGTTGTCTAGAGGAAACATGGAAAAGTCTCAAAGCAACATGACTAATCTAAAAGATATTTAGTATAATGCTTAAGTAGAGGAAACATGTAGTGTATGAATTCTTTCATTTTATTCCAATTAGCTATCTTCCTTCTGCAAACAGTCCCATTACTGTTGACTTCCGTTCCTATTCTTTCCAGTTTTTTCATGGGTTTAGATACTATCGTATATACCATATATTCTCATATTAGGGTGTATGAATAAAGAAATATTCTGGTAGAAAACTATAGATCATAATAAAAACAAAGTTCTCTTAATGTGGGTGCAAAAGATTTCAGGGACATCACAAAGTAAGATAGAATCCAATTGGTGTATTTGAAAATTGATTAGATTAGGTTCCATTTTAAAAATACCCCATATGCAAAAGATGTGCTTGCAATTGATAATATATAATAATTTTTGAATAAAATGCACAGATGCGATCTCTTGACTCTGTGAAAAGAGCTTTCTAGTGTTAAGCACAACTGTAGTAAGATACTTAGTTTATTTTTTTTTAAAGATTTATTTACGCATACAAGCTGAGGTACAGGCCAGAGGAGTGGGGTGGCAAGAGGGTTCACCAGAGACAGAATGGGGAGCAAAACAGGCTGATCGACAGAAATACATTGCTGAGGGGGGCAGCGGGTGAGGCAGGAGAGGTCTGCTGCTCCATATGGGATTCTCCCTGACCAAGCATCTTGCTGCAGACAGTTCCACAGCGCATTGCTTAACCGCTGTGCCACCAGGAAGGCCCAAGATACTTAGAGATTCAAAAGATTACTTTTGAAAATTTAGAGGTTAAATTGACAAATCTGTGCTAAAACAAGAAACTATAAATCTGCTTTACTTAATTTCTCAAATATGAAAAACATTTTTAAGGAACTTTGCCCTCCCCTCACCACATTTAAGGAAGAACATCTGCAAAAATACTGCAACATCTTGTCTAAAATACCTCTATTCTAACATTTTTTCTTCCACTATTCTAATCAGAGAAATTACCAATAACTGTAAAGTAAAAACATATATTTCCCTACATTGTCTTCTTCTACTTGTCTACTTTGGCATATCACAAGAGCCTATTATATAATATTTATTGAAAAACATTTCCTAGACGCAAGTATGTTGACGGTGTCAGGGAGCAATCTCTATAAATGTATTAAGTTGTTAGGGTTGGGAAGTAAATTCCTTACTCTAAAACTAAATCAGGCCTCATTCCAATAGCTTATGAGGCCTAGTTTGGTCCTTATCCTTGAACATCATCCCCTAAAGAGTTCCTCTATAATTTTCCAATGTTTATATTGTTAGAACAGGTCATTTTGAAGAAATGTAGTACAACTCCATGTTGTACAAATGAGAATCTGAATCTAGAGACTCAGTGACTTTGCTGGAGTCCAGAGCAAGTTAAGTGGTAAAACCTGAAGGAAAACCTAGGCATTTAGTTGCTTAGTTCATGGCAGTAATTGCTTTTAATCTTTCCCTGACCACAGTATGATATAATCTTCTACATTTTAGTAATTTACTTAGGTGTAGTTATTAACTCAGTAGAATGATGAAGTATTTCAGGTAAAATGAAGTTGGAATCTTCTTCCCCACTGTATCCCTTATGATGAATTTGCATATCCTGGAAATGACTGATCATTTAGGAAGTGTTGGCTCCTTGACCACTTAATTTTTCTTTGAAGCATTCTAAATAGCAATTATAATGTTGCAAGGGATAATTTGTTTAAAATGTTTTCAGAGATATCACACAATTACTTTGCTTTTAGCATTGTACAATATTATGGATATTGCAATAGGTGGCATGTTTTAAAGTTTCAGTGGAGGCAGCCACAATGCTTAGAAGTTGAAACTTCACTAAGGTCATGATGTAATTTAACTAAGTTGAGGCTGCCTTAGGACCAAAGTCCCTGTCTTCAAGGGGTCTAATCTAATTATCATCTTGAGTGTCTTTTGATCTGTATCTCCAGTGCACTATCTTAATCTCTTACCATTCTAGATGATATCCTTTAATAGCACACAAAAGTATTCATTTTATGTCCCGTGTTCTATAGCTTAAGGGCTCTTATTTTGGCTTTTGAGATGAGGCTGAGTTTGGATGTCAAAAGCCATTGATAGCCACAATGGTTTTGGTTTTCCTTTTAGCTTAAAGTTTCAGTAAAACTATCAAATACATGTTATGTATTCATATGTACGATCACATATAATATATTCATTTATAATATATTGATATGTCTATCATATATAAGTTTCCACATATACATAAATAGCATGTATATATTTTACCAAAACATTTATCAGTTCATATTTGTTTCTTGTTTCCTGTCAAGTGGAAATACCAGATGGTTTGTGTTTTATTGAAGAGAAAAACACAGTTGGAGACGCTAATTGGAAGGCTATTTTGTAGGGTATCCTCCGTGCTGTAGATATCCATTAGTGAAGTTACCCAAATTTTCTATCTTGGTATTATTAAAGTAACGTGAATCACCTAGAAGAAGCAATGCATGATTGAGTGACGTCAATTTGGGTGCTTATCTTGAAGTACTAGTGCTTTTTTTTTTTGACTTGCGAAGACAGATATGCTTTTTTTTCTCTTTGAAAGTTGAATGTCAAAAGTGTACTTGACCTTGCTTTCAAAGCCCTGAGTACTTTGATTCTGAAACAACTTTCAGGCATAGACCGGAGAAAAAAACCTACCTCTTTATAATTTTACTTTGGAGTTTTGTTGCTTTGGAGTTAATTGAAGGCATAGTAAAAATTAAGGGATGCTTTAGCAACTCCTCTCTTAGCTTTTATTTGGATGCATTACTGGTTCTAAAATTTTACTATGAACTGAGTACTTGTTAACTAACATTTCTTAAGTACTAAGAAGTTGAATTCTTTAGATAAGGTTTCAATATGAGAATCACCTAGAGAATCTTTAAAACTAATGTTCTTAGACTCAAACTCATATATTATGATTTTAATTGACCTTGGGCATGGAGAGTTTTAAAATTCTCATAGATAGTACTATTATACAACCAGAGTTGAGAACCATGATTAAGTAGGTATGGACATCTGAGGTGAAGTCATAAATGGAATGAAGGCTGCTATTAATCAGTTTTAGGAAACTCAAAATCCTAATGGTTAGCTTTTCTTTGTCTTTGTAAAGAGTCTGTTTATGTGCTTTAGAGTAGATACATATTTTGCTACTCCATTTTACATTTGTGGAAACTGTGACTCAGACAGCTTAATTATCATGTGAAGGCCACACAGCTGAAAGAGATGAAAGAATAATAGAAGCAAAATCTGAACCTCAAACCAGTGTTCTTCATCTCTAGGCCTGTGGTCACCCAGGATGTGTGCTACCGTGGATTGTACTGAATGACTAAAGAATATTCAGAGTGACTTTTGTAGCTGTATTGTCACGATTCTTTTTAAAGTCATGTTCATGTTATACTTTTAAAAACTACAAATTCGAATACATATGAAAAGCCTACCATTTCAAAGGAACTTACATACTTGCTTTATGTCTTCAAAATCAAATTTAACATTTTCATCTATTTGGGATGATTTAATTTAACTCATGGTAAAATGACAGCTTTCTTTTGTCATTTTGTAATCTGTACTTATTTTTGCTATTAGTCTGCATGTAAACTTATAGCATAATTTCAGAAGTAGGATTTTTTAATTTCCAAATAAGAAAAATGAAACTCCTTAAGATAATGCTAGGCTTCTTATTCAAAGTCTAGTTTTCTTTCAATGTGTTACCAGATAATTGAGTAACATGAACTTACCTTATTATTGAAATGCCAGGTGTATTTATGTAATAATAAATGCCAAGCCTCATGTTATTGTGACAACAGCTTTCATATAATTAGTCAAAACTTATGGGTCCTTATTTTATGTAAGCCATGTTTTTCTAGGCACTGGGAGATTGGCTCCTGATCTTTAATAAGAGTTTTACTAAAGAAAATTGCTGTTCAGGAAAAAACAGGAAAATGTTAGTGTGGAAATGTTTCTTTGATGCTAGCTTTAAAGCATACTTATGATCCAATAGCCTAATTCACTTCGAACTAAAGATACAACATGACCCAGCGAACCATACATAGAAGGTTCAAATGGGCTCCCATTTCTTTTGTTTTTCCTTTTCTCCAGTTTTTTGTATTGTGGTAAAATATGTGTAATAAAATTTATCAGCTTGTCTATTTCTAAGTATACAATTGAGTGGCTGTAGAACCATCATCACCATTCATCTCCAGAATACTTTCCACCTTACTGATGACTGTTTTTTCCCATTTGAGAATAACTCCCCATTCTTCTCCCACTAACCCTTGACACCCACCATTCTATTTGTTATCCCTATGATTTTGACCCCTCCAGGTACCCTATGTAAATAGATTCTATCTTTTTTGTGATTGGCGTGTTTTGCTTAGCACAATGTCCACAAGTTCATCCATGTTGTACTGTATCAGAGTTTACTTCCTTTTGAAGGGTGAATAATATTCCACTATGTGTATAATACCACATTTTGCTCATTTATTTACCGATTGGCGAATACTTGTGTTACTTCCATATTTTAGCTACTGTGAATAATGTCATTAAAAAGGTGTGCAAATATCTTTTTGATATCTTGCTTTCAATTCTTTTGATTATGTGGCCAGAAGTAAGAGGCAGAATTGCTTGATTATATGGTTATTATATTTATAATTTTTAGAGGACAGCCATACTGTTTTCTATAGGGGCTGTACCATTTTCACATTGCCACAAGTGCACAAGGGTTCTGACTTCTTCACATACTCATCAACCCTTGTTTTTTTCTGTTGCTTTCGTCATGATCATCCTAATGAGTATGAGGTGATACTATACTTTTAAATTGCATTTCTCAAGTTATTTGTCAAGTTGAGCATCATTTTATGTGCTTATTGGCTATTTGTTTATCTTTTTTTGAGAAGTGTATTTAAGTTCTCTGCCCATTTTTCAATCAGATTGTTTGCTTTTTTGATTGTTGCGTATTAGGAATTTGCTATGTATTCTGGATATTAATCTCTTTTCTTCAATCTGTTTTATAAAGAATTTTATTGACACTCAGCCATACCCACACACTTAAATATTGTCTGTTGCTTTCATATTATAGTTGAATTGTCCAGACAGAAACGATATGGTCTGCAAAGCTAAAAATATTTTCCCTCTTTCCAAATACAGAAGAAGTTTGTTGAACCCCTGCCTTAACTTATGAAATCAGTATATGAAGAAATAATTGATTCTAAATTTGTTGGGAGGATTTCTAAATATTGTACTTACATGTAAATTGGAACAAAATGATTTGTATAATCCGTTTACATAAAGTTAGATATATCTATGGTCAGCAGAAATTTTGTAATATGGCAAATAGTGATTTTTTTTTTTTCATTCGAAGATTTAGGCTTGCCCCTTGGCAAATTTTATGAATTTTAACATTATAAGTAACTGGGATATATTTTAAAGAGAAATTCTAAATTTCTGTGCATTTTCAGTTATGAAAAAATGACTGCTATATATTTAATATGTTAAAAATAAATGTGCTGAATAAGAGCTGAACTAAAGGCAGAGTCCTATCTAGTTTTTTGAATTTAGATCTGTTTTATGAGTTAAGTCAAACTTTATAAGTTCTAGCAAGTAATTTTATTGTTGTTAAAGATATTTCATATCCTTAAGCTTTTAGTGTTCTAACATTAGTATGATAGTTGTAAGATATTTTTTATGACTTTGCTAAAATTTTTCCCCATCTGTTACAGTAAAAATAAACTAAAAGTATGGGAGAAAAAAGTTTCCCATGACTATTTATAAAGGGCCAAATGTCTTCAGTTTTTGCATACACACATCATATCTGAGGAATGAACCCCTTGGAAAAAGCTCTCAAATACTAACTAGTCTTTAGAAAATCCTAGAATTAACTGAGGTTATCTATTTCTTGTAGTTTAAATTCACAGCACTATTTATAAATTTAAATAAGTTAAAACTATTAACTGCAGAAAAAAAACATGGAGTTGAATTGTGGAGTTATTTGACAAAATGGTTTTTTTTTTTTTTTTTTATACATACAAGCTGGGGTACAGGCCAGCGGTGTGGGGCGGCAAGAAGGTTCACCAGAGAAAGGGTGGGTAGCAGAACAGGCAGATCAGAAATACACTGCTGAGGGGAGCAGCGGGTGAGGCAGGAGAGTTCTGCCGCACCATGTGGGATTCTCCCCGGCCGGGTGTCGAACTCAGCCGCTGCCGACAGCTCCACAGTGCAGTGCTTAACCGCTGCGCCACCGGGGAGGCCCTATTTGACAAAATGTTTTAATTGAGATGTTCATCTCAGTATTAAGATGACAAAGAATGCAAAGGCAAGAGAAACAGTTGAAGCTGGTACTATTTGTAACCTTTGATACATTTTAAATAGTTATAAATCTTTACAAATATCAGAATTTCCAAGTTTCATAGGCAATAAATTACTTGACTTCAAATAATTGTGGTGCCCTGTGTTGGATCATATCTTGATTATACCTGTGCCTTTTCATGTTATATAGGTCAGGGATATAGCTCCCAGGGAGCCTTAAAGAATTTCGTGAGAAGAAAGCATGGTACACTACACTTTGGTCAGTTTCTTAAACTGCTTAATCTAGAAAAATGAAAAAAAAAAAAAAAAAAGAAGTACCCCCATGAAGTCTTTCAGGTCTGTGGTTGTGAGGTTAGGAGAATGGAGGGCCTGTGTGAGTGGAGAAAATTACCTCTAAAATCTCTCACTTTAATTTCCTCTCATTTCTTTTCCCTCCTTTTTGGAACCCTCAATTAAAATTAGAGCTTTAGAGTTAACAGGAACATTTATTTTTTTTAAGTGTGTGTTAATAAAACAGGTTTTCTTTTGTGATTGCGTCAAACTTGTTGAAAACATCTTTGATTAGAATTAAGAGCAAAAATGTTATACCTTTGAGGATAAAATATCTGAAGTGGTTCAGAGGCAAGCTCCTGAAATGGGATTGAATAAGAACCTGAATTATAATAGTTTAGGTCCAGAATGCCATTGTGTCTATAAAATGATGATACTGATTTGCTTGTATGATGTATAAGTTGACTTTAAGTAGGGTTGAAGGCTGAAGACAACAGAATGTGTTCTTGGGTGATAGTATAATTGGAAAAGGTGCATTGTATCTCAGTAATTACCTTAAAAGGCATGCATTTTGGTGTATTTGTTAAAATTAAATACACTTTTTCATTTATAGCTTAACATTACAGCTTTTGTACTTCAACAAAAAATATTTGTAAGGAAGTACAAGTTAAGATGCTCAAACCTAGGTGGGACATTTATTACCTTGAGGATTTTTGTGCCCCAAACCTGCTATTACATGCACATAGACACATGCTATTATTTCTGGAGAAGTAGAAGGGAGGAAGTATTAGATGAGCCCAAAGGGAACAGTGACAGGAGCCAGAGTTTTAACAGCTGCTACTGTCATGTATCTGCTCAGATGTACTGGAAAAACAGGAAATTGAGTTCCTCAGTCTGAAAATGACTACTATCCTGCCATTCCCAGGCCTAATGGTTATACTGCGAATTTTTAGACCAATTGAATCAACAGTTGTGAAGATAGTTATGAGTCATTGAATTTATTTTCTCCTTTGTGCTCAGTGGATGCGAGTTATGCCAAGAGAGGCACAACCCTTCGTTACTTTCTCTCTTGTTCCCTTACATCTGGTATTCATGTATCACTGCTTAAATAGAACTTGTTAGGAGACAGGGTCACAGTCTCAAAGGACATCATTTGTATTTTATGGTCTGAGGCAGTTTCCATTATTCTCATGTATTAGTGACTTAGCTATTAGTTGGCAGCAAAACCTCTGAGCAAATTGTCCCACAATAATGGGAGTGGTTTCTTTCCATCTTTTGCTCCTGTATAAGATGTGTTATTCCCCCTCCGCAGAGAACAGCTGGTTTAACTTAATGCAAAAATCATTTTTGCTATGTTTCAGGAGAGCAAAGCTGAAAGTGGAAGAGTAAAGTGTTGCCAGATGAAAAGAAACTAATTTTTAAATTTTATCTTGTGATATGCTACCTGTCTATACCTTTTCTTTTCCGAAAATAGGATTTTACTATGATAGTTGATCACCTGGAACGCTGCACCTCACAGCAAAGTTAGGTATGACTCTATTTGAATGGAAAACAGTCACTATTAGTGATCTGAAAGGGGAGATACACTGATTTTCCCCTAACATTTCAATGGGGGCAAATTTTGTATTTAGAACACATTCTGACCTGTAATTCACTCTAGTTTGTCATACATAATTTTTGAAATAAAATGTGGTTTGAAAATACCAGTATTTAAGAGTATTTCATATTGTCTGTGATCCTATAGACTTGTAGAAATATATAGAAAATTCACTCTCAGATGATAAGAAAACACAGTCTTGACCTTTGTAGTAGTCACCTTGTGATTCTTACATGTTCACTAACTTAACTCTGTGGTTACAGGTCCTAGAGCCTTGAATTTATTTATGTGCATTTCTAGTTTTTGAATCAAATAAGGATTTCATATACATATTTGGGATCCAGCACTTTTGGACTTTAATTTCTTTGTAAGTCATAGTTATTTAGGACACTAAGCAGATTATATACAAACTTGACTTTGCAATTCTAAAAGTTATCTGAAGGGATTAAGTGAATATTTGCTATAATTTTCAGTAACCCAAATTCACTTTTTTTTTGGTATTCTCTGGTAAAAGTACGTCAGTAATGACTATTTGAATATCATGAACTTGGGGGCATTCACAGTTTCCTTATATCACTGTCAAACGTACACAAAGTAGAGATCAATTTTTGAGAAACCCACAAGTATTTTTGATGGTTTGACCCAAAGGTACCTCTAGATACCACTGATGCTAACAGGACATACTGAATGATGTGGCATTTTGGAGGTAGTACGGTAATAGCTATTTAATTTCATCGTTGATCTCTTTTATCACCTATCCCTCTTCACAAGGTATTTCATAAGATTCCCTATTAAGAAACAGTTTTTTTTTAAATTCTGGTACTTAACTCTTTTGTTTTAATAGTTAAAGAATATCTAGAATGTCTTGAACAACCTCATCAAAGCCTCTGTTTTTTATGGTGGTCATTCATTCTGGTGCTTGATTTGCCTGATCAGTGAAGAACCCATCTCATTCAGGGCCTAAGCTGTCCTGGATGGCTTTGCACACATTATCTCTGAATGATATTCACCAGTGCAGCCCTATGTCAGATATTAGTATGGAAGTGGAAGGAGTGTGAGAGAGAAAAGAAGAGGAACACTTGGGGGTTGGAAATAAAGGCCTTTTTATTCCTTAATTTTAGAGAATCAACCAATTTTTATTGAACATTACTAATGAAAAACAGTTTTCATTGGTAGATGCATTTAAAGTTCTAAAATTGGCTATGTTGAAGCGGAAAAATATGTCTTTATTTTTAAAATAAAATAGGGAATTTTGGAAGAAATGGCATTATGTCATACGTATGTTATTTGATCTTTCGTTTTATTATTTACAAACATTAAATATATTTCAATTGTGTACATAATATTCATTTACTCCCTTTCTATAAGACCTTTATGATCTGCTTGTGTTTTCACAGTACTGCTTTGTGGAAAAAAATTAAATTTCATGAGTTATAAAAGAGAATTTCCTGATTTTTTTCCTTCTCTGGCTGGCCATCTAGATGTCTACTATGCTAAATGAAAATATAAAGATAATTAAATTTTTACTTGAATAAAGGAAAAAGAAAATGGCAAGATATATTCAATGAGTGGAAAAATGAAAACCAGAACAGGCTCTGATGCTGGAAGAAAAAGTGACTGTGTTAAGTGCTATGTGCTGGTATACTAGACAATCATTTAATCTATTCTGTCCAGTTTATGGCTTTGGTACTACTGTTAGTTTGTAAATCATTTCTGTGATTTTAGGTTATTAGAAATATTTTCTGTCAGAGACCCTAACTCTTCAAAAATACCATACATGCTTTCTTAGGGAGAGATCCCATCCAAAGTTAAGGTAATAGTTATGTCAATGACAATAATTATTTACAGTGGCATTTATAGGTCAAATAATATAATCATTAAATTTTCTTGTTGAAGTAACATTGGTTTAAAACATTGTATTGGTTTCAAGTATTATAATTCAACATCTGTATATAATATAAGTGCTTCTAAAATTTGTTTCCTTTCAGTG